>PVJN01055647.1:0-13011 GCA_004026805.1 Lasiurus borealis | reverse complement strand
TCTCCGTACCTCAGCTTTTTGCAGTTCCTCTGGGTGTCTGTGAACCCCTCTCTTTCCTTCTAGCTGTAGAACTTCCACTCAGCCAGCTTTCCTGTGGTTCTGGATGATGTCTGTTCTGTCTTTTAGTTGTAGTTTTGAAATTGTTGTGCGAGGCAGCAGTGTAGGTGTTTACCTATGCCGCCATCTTGGCTCCTCCCAGGGCCTGTTTCTTAAGGGCCATCTCCTGGAATAACAGGTCATTGCACTGCTCACCCTTTAGGAAATTTACTAAATTCCCACTATCCAGGAGCCGCCTGTGTTTATTACTTTGCCATGACCCAGGTAATGGGGGCGTCAAGGGTTATCCTTTAAGGTTTACGGAAACGGTCTAAGAGGTTACGGACAGGTTCTCAGGCTCCTGGGGGAGGCATTTTCCAACATGGAGATTGGGAACTCCCACAAGTGTGGTGTCTTAGCCATTTCTTTGCCGCACTGTCATCCCGGGATCATTGCTTCATTCCTGACAATGGAGAAATTAGAAAGCCAAAGCCATGGCCAAGTTAAATATTGCCACACGAGGTGCCTGTGAATTTCTTGCTGTTTGAATAGTCTGTTGACTTGGTGTTTTACAGTGTGTGGACATTAATGGCCCTGCGAAATAGACTGACCAGCTGTACTTTTTATTTCCGTGTTGTGTGAATCTGTACCCGGCTTACGACGAGAAGACTTTGAAGCGGCATAAAAAGCCAACAAGGGGATCAGATTAGTCAGGGCAGAAAAACACAGTAGCTAACGCTTGCTAGAGAGTCATCTATGGGCCAGGCGCTCTTAAATTTACTTACTCGGTCTCACAACCACGCTGCTATGAGAAGGGAAAACTGAAGATGAGTGGAACTTCCTCCCGGCCAAATGGTGGAGCCCACACTTTCACCACCCCTCTGTGACACGTTAGCTCTGGGGAACGTTAACGCACGCATACAGAGGCAAGAATGACCGCTGTTTTTTTGCAGGGGAGGAAAGGGAGCGACAGAACGGGTAAGTGACTTGCTCGGCGTTGCAAAGCCAGTAAGTGGCAGACACAGAACTGGAAGCGTGGTCTCTCCCGCCTCTTCGTGCTGTTTCCGTGGCATCCTCCTTAAAATGAAACACGTATTTTGTTTCAGAACCTGGCAGCTGGGGCAGGAGCTGTTGGATCTTTGCAGCTGACCTACATCTCGAAGGTAATGTTGGCCTGGAGCTCTGGGAATTCATGTTCTGTAAGTAGGTTTGGTACCTAAACAAGAGGAAGTGCCACAGCCTGCGGGTGTTCACGTGTGGGGGTGTTGCCCGGGCAGCTCCCCCTTCCCCAGCACGGCCTGTGGAAGCCCCGCTGCTGACCGGGAGGGGCGGAGTGTGGTCAGCAGCTCCTTGGTGGGGAGGGACCTTGCAGCCTCTGTCTCCTGGGACACATCAGTCCGCGCTGCCCTCAGCTCCTGCAAAGGAGGCATCTGTCGGTGGTGGGAGTAGGAGTGGGACATGACCCTTTCTGTAATTGGGACAAGGAGGAACCCAAAAACAACAACACAACCCCCAGTGGCTGTAAAGAGCTCTCCCAGAGGGCGTAATGAAGCAGGCGCAGCTCAGAAAGAGGGGGGACTGCACTGGACTTTTACCAATCGCCTGGACGGGACGCCGCAGAGGGAAGGCTAAGGTACCCGGAGAAGGTCCTCGGGGGCACCGGGAAGCCACGCAGCAGCCAGGTAACGGCTGTAGGAGCCTGGCAGGCGGGCTGGCAGGCCACCCCTGGTCCGGTTGGTGCAGAGAGCGGGAAGCGGCCCCTCTGTGGTGCTGAGCCGCGTGGAAGGGCTTGGCGGCGGGCGCTGGTTGATGATGCCCACATGAAGCTGCTGAATTCAGCTGCTTTCAGCGGCCCCTCCCTGGAGAAGGCCCCAAGGCGGACCCACGAAGCAGCAGCGGCGGCGATAAAAAAAAAAAGGTCAGGGATTTAGAGCCTCACCAGAAAGAGGAACTCTTTGTCCAGCGAGGAGAGCCAGGTGGCACCCAGCCAGCACTCAGGCCCCAGAAGTCCCGCTCTCCCCACGCATCCCTCACTGCAGGCCTCTGGGGACCTCTACTTCCTTGTCCAGCTTCTCCCGCCCTCAGGGGGTTGAGATGGGGAGAAGGGGCCATAATCTGAACGGCTCCTGGCTATTTGTCACAAGCTCTGGGAGCCCTGGGGGTCAGCCCTCCCTCTCGGCCTCTCAGGACGTGCGTGGAGGCTGCGGGGGCTGCGGGGGCTGCGGGAGAGTCTGGCAGACACAGCTGGGGGAAGAGGCTGACTGCTTGCAGAGTGTAAGCCTGGAGGGAGAGGAGATAGTGCCCTGGGCAGAGGGAAGGGCCTGTGAGGGCTCAGCTTTGTGCAAGTCTGTGGTAAGAGATGCGGCTGCCTCCGGACAGGCAGGCCGGCAGCTTGGGCCACCCCTCTCTTGTCTAGACTTGCTCGATGTTTCTCTAGGCGCTTCAGAGAAAGAGAGTTCAGTGTTCATGAAACCCCAAGACCTGCCTGTTTGAGAGGGTTTGGGAAGATTTTTATATGGGAGTAGAGTGACTACAGTCCCTTGCTGTATCATTCTGTCTAATGAAGAGGGAATATGCTAATTGACCATCACTCTGTCACAAAGATGGCTGCACACACAGCTGAGACCAAGTTCCCCTAAGGAGTCTTAACGAGCAATCAGCAGGGACCTGAGGCTACGCTCTCCCCCACCCCTGTGGGGCTGGACAGGGGACCTCAGGCCTCCCCCCCTGGCCCAGTGCCTGGCTGGGGGACCACAGGCCATGCTCACCCCCCAGCGGGGCTTGACGGGGGACCTCAAGGTGTGCTTCCTGTCCTGGTGCTGGGCTAGGGGACCTCAGGCTGCTCCCTGTGCCCCAGCACCAGGCCAGGCCACACCCCCAGCCCCAGCACCAGGCCAGGAGACCTGAGGCTGCACCCCTGCCTGGTGGGGCTTGACAGGAGACCTCGGGCCGTGTTCCCCATCCAACAGGGCTTGAAGGAGTCCTCAAGGTGCACCCCCATAGCTGGGTTGGGGAACTCAGGCCATGCCCCTTGCCCAGCAGGGCTTGATGGGGGACCTGAGGCTGCATGCCCCCCTCACCCTTCCGGTGCAGGGCCGGGGGACCTGAGGCTGTGCCCCCTGCCTAGCAGGGCTTGATGGGGGAACCTCAGGCTATGACCCCACCCAGCACCGCTTGACAGGGGCTCTCAGGCTGTGTCCCCAACCTGGCGGGGCTTGACGGGACACCTCAAGGCATGCTCCCCACCTCATCTGGGGGACCACAGGCCACACCCCCTCATCCTGGCGCCGGGTCAGGGGACCTGAGGCTAGCCCCATGCCCACTGGGCTTGACAAGGGTCTGGATCTAGCCAATTGGGGGGAGGGTGGCCGGGTCTGGGTCTCAAGCAATTTTGAGGCACATGTGGGTGGGCAGGGGCTTGACTCTGGGTCTTCCTTCTAATGTGTGAATTTCGTGCACCGGGCCATTAGTAATTTATAAATGTGGCTCAGATGAGGGTTTTTAGAATTCTCAGCTTTGGAGGTGGCCTCATTTAGAAAGGATGGATCTGTCTTTTAGCCCTTCCTGGGAGAGACAGGGCTGCTTGGGCCTCTTACAAAGCCCACAGCTGCCCTGGGTCAGGTTACACAGAGCTGAAGGCCTTCAACTCCTGCCTGATCCTGTGTCAGAATGCAGGAGTTTCCCTGGAAAACCTTAAGGCGAGATACCAGCATCACATTCAGCCTTCTAGGTTATTTTGTATTAATCCCTAGGTATTCCCTTCCAGAGTGGATGATTTTTTTGTTTTTGTTTTAATATACTTTTATTGATTTCAGAGAGTAAGGGAGATGGAGAGAGAGATAGAAACATCAATGATGATAGAGAACCATTGACGGCTGATTACTGCACACCCCTTTACCGGGGATGGAGCCCACAATCCGGGCATGTGCCCTTGTCTGGAATCGAACCTGGGACCCTTCAGTCTGCAGGCTGACACTCTATCCATTGAGCCATACCAGCCAGGGCCAGAGTGGAGGGTTTAACCACAGTGTCAGCCTGCCCTGTGTATGTGTGGCTGCTGTTCAGGGATGCTCTTGGGCATCTCTTTCTTGAGGGCCAGTGTTGGGAAAGTGGGGTCCCTCAGGGAGGCCAACAGAGAGGAGAGTTCTTGACTTGATGTCATTCAGGGCATCAGTGGCAGCAGAACCAGTTCTTGGGCAAACAAGAAAATAATTGATGCCGGCCTTTGGCCCTTCTACACAGCAGCCCCACGGCCCTGGCCCCAGCTTGTGTCCTGTTTTGTCGGGGCCTTGCCCTTAGTAACTGTAAGGAAGGCCTTTCTAGAATAGTGGTTCCTGTCAACAAAAATTCCCCAAAAGAATACAGTGGTACCTCGAGATATGAGTTTAATTCGTTCTGTAACCTTGAGGCATGGGAAACTATGAGACACTCGAGTCGTGGTAAACTGGTGGGTTGTGTGCAGCCAGCCGATCCGTGTGATTACTCCTATCTCAAATGTTGCTCGTATTTCAAAGCAAAAATCGCTCACTTGACAGCTCATATCTCAAAAATCTCGTATGTTAGGGCACTCATATCTCAAGGTACCATTGTATTAGAAAATGGAGAGACTTCATTCAGGTGCATGGTTTGCAAGTTGGGGAGAGGCAGCGTCTGGCAGAAGCTAAGTATGCCGTCTTCTATAGAGAAAGTTTTCCACCAGATTCCCAATTAGATCCATTTTATGTAAACGAGGCATCCAAATTGTTCTGTTTCTGATTGGTGAAAATCATACGGTCTCAATTCATAGGCATTAGGAGTTAGTATCTTGATTGGTTGTTATGGAGCAGCCATGATTGGTCATTTTAAATGCAAATGAGGGTATAATTGTATAGTTTGGGTTGGATGGGGCAGGTCTCAGTCCGTTGGGCCAAAGATAAAACTAGGAACTCTCTTCTAGGATTTGCCTCAGATAGCTTAAGTAAGCAGGACAGAGAGCAGGAAGCCAAGAGCTCAGTCTGGGGTTCTTCCCTGAAAAAAGACTACTGTCAGCAGATGGCCGCCAGACTCCTATTTATAAAATTTGGGGCCTCATTGGACAATGGGGAATCCATCTCAGCCTAGAGAAAATTCATATTCCTTAACATCATATGAATCTTTCTTCCTGGGGTCCTCATTAACTTTTGCGGGGGTCATGGATCCTTTGGAGAGTCTGATGTGAAAAGCGTGCACTCGTTTTCCAGGTGAAGTATGTATGGGTGTGCACACCAAAATGTTGCCTGTAATTTCAGGGCTCCTTGAACCCCTGACTGGTTCAGAGATCCCGTCTCAGAGCCCCTCCAATCGTTCGGTGTAGGTGGCTGCTTCTTCCCTCCCCCTGCTCCTGGAGCCAGCTTGGAGGGCAGGGTTACCCTGGGCCCTGGGGCAGAGCTGCACCGGAGCTCCGGGACCTTGTTCTGCAGCTGCGGCTGTGCCCGAGGGGCCCCAGCCCCACTTCCGGCCAAGGACAGGCAGGGTGGGGCTGGCCAGCAGAGCGCTGCCACCGATGAGCTGGCTGATCCTGTGGTCTGTGTTTAATCTGATAAGAACAAGTTCCCGAGAGTCTGTGTCACTGTGGAGCAGCCTCATCTGCGTCACTGTCTGGGTGACCTGTGCTCATGCCCCCCTCACATCCCTGACTCCTCCCACTGCTTGCATAACCCAGGATCCCACCAGTCAACCACAGCTGTGCAGGTACTCAGTTGAGGCCGTTGGGGGCATGCAGAAGGTTGCACTTGGCTGCCTTCTCTAGTCAGCCTGTCAACCACACTTCATCATATTCGACTCCTTCACTATGTCTGAGAGATGCTGCATAGCCCGGCCTGATCACCAACATCTTGGGGTGTGGGGAAAAGAGAGATATTCCCAGGGACCATGGATTCTGCTCCCACAGTCACCAGAATGTCAGGGGGAGTCCTGACCATAGTAAAAGAAACCCTTCCCATCTTGGCCTTTCTCTCTGAGGGGGGCACCGCACAGGTGGGTATAATTTCATTTTCCTCTTTTTGCCATCCTGTGACGGTAAGAAGGGGACCACTAATTTCACTCTGGTTTTGCTAATCAGGAAGCTGATCAGAGATACTGAGGTTCTTACTCTTGCCTAATAGCCCATCAGGGCAGAACTAGAACTGATGCCTTGTTAATGCAGCAAGGAGCTGCTTTACCAAATAACCCTGTGGTAAGCCATGAGGCATGACGCAAATTATAGACGTGCGTGCATGCCCCTGACCGAACACTGGAGAACATACGAGTATAAAAACAAATGAGAGCATCAGTTCCCATAATGAGCATACGGGTAGCATTTTTCCAGTATAGGTTGGTAATAAATTGTGGTCGAAGTGGATCGTTTGTCATTGAGCCAGGGTGAAAAGTGTCCACTAATGGTGCTCTTTCTGGTCAATGACAAATGGCAATTTCTAGGAGCAAGAGTCTTTGAATAAGCTGGAGGCTCCTGCCATCCCAAAGCCGAAAGTAGAAGGGATGCCGTGAGATGATGGGTTCTTGCAGTCGGGATAGCCAAGGCAGTTCTACAGTGGTCAGGGTTACACAGGAACCATGGGTAGGACACCCAGGACAAGGGCACGAGGACAAGCGGGAACACAGTTGCTGAGGGACAGAACAAGAAAATAAGTCACTGACAGATTTCTGTATAGGTGGCTGCTGCTTCCCTCCCCCTGCTCCTGGAGCCACCTTGGAGGGCAGGGTTACCCTGGGCCCTGGGGCAGAGCTGCACTGGAGCTCCAAGACCCTATTCTGCAGCTGGTATTTGAGCTGTGGTCCTCCAGCACCAGAGCTGAGGCTGTACTTCCTGTCTTCCCTTTGAAAGGCCACACCTCAGCTCCCATATGAAGTATTGGGGGCAGCATTAATTTTGGTTGTTAAGGGACCTCAGGCAAAAGTATGATAAAGGCACCCCCTGCAGTTCAGATTGAATTCTGGGGTTCGAGATCCAGGGAAACAAAACAGCGTGAAAGCCAGGACTGTGACATCACGGAGCTCCAGTGCATGGTTCCTGCTTGTGGGGAAGGCGTGCCTGAATTTGAGTAGTCGGTGTCAGAACTCAGGACACGTGGGTTCACCTTTGCTTAAATCTTCATGTTTTTCAGGTTTATTTAAAGACTTCCTTAGATTCTATGGTCTCCACATCACATTATAGTACACATACAGAACACACCTGTATTTCTCATCCTATCTAATAAGAGAGCAACATGCGAATTAATCTTCACTCTATTACACCCACAAGCTACACCCACCAACCAGTCAAGTATTCACAATAACCCAGCCAAGATGGCTGTGGCCATGGAGAGAGCAAGAGTGAGGCTTGGGTTTCCTGGTGATGGAGGAAGCCAAGCTTTCTGCATGTCCTGGCTGGCCCAGGCCTCCACTCTCGGCTACAAAGTTTCAATTATAGAAGATAAATAAATCCCAACAAAAATGGCGGCAGCCATGGAATTGGAGAGAGCAGGAGGCTAGGGATGTCCCCAGCAATGGAGGAAGCCAAGCTTTCCGCCTTCCCTGGCTGGCCCAGGCCTGCACTCCAGGCTACAGAATTTCAATTATAGAAGATAAATAAATCCCAACAGAAATAGCTGCTGCCACGGAGTGAGCAGAAGGCTTGACTCCACTCCAGGCTACAAAGTTTCAATTGTAGAAGATAAATAAATTCCAGATATCAGGGCCTCCTCTTGGGTCGCTGGTGGGTGTGGTCGACTTGCAGACCACCACAGGCCTCTCTCCCAGGCTGCCCCACGGCCTAAGGGAACTCCCACCCTGATCTGGAACACCCTTCAGGGCAAACCAGCTGGTTCCCACCCATGCACCAGGCCTCTATCAAGGGTGATATGCAGGTTAACCATCACTCCAACACACAAGACGGCTACCCCCATGTGGTCAAAGATCCTGCCCCCATGTGGACACAAGATGGCCAGCAGGGGAGGGCAGTTGGGAGGGACCAGGCCTGCAAAGGAGGGAAGTTGGGAGTGGTCAAGCCTGCAGGGAAGGGCAGTTGGGTGGAACTTAGGCCTACATGGGAGAGCAATTGGGGGGGATCTGGCCTGCAGAGGAGGGCAGTTAGGGGTGACCAGGCCTGCAGGGGAGGGAAGTTAGGGGCAAACAGGCTGATAGGGGAGCAGTTAGGCATCAATCAGGCTGGTAGGGGAGCAGTTAGGCATCAATCAGGCTGGCAGGAAAGTGGTTAGGGGGTGATCAGGCTAGCAGGCAGAAGTAGTTAGGGGCAATCAGGAAGGCAAGCAGGCAAGCAATTGGGAGCCAGCAGTACTGGATTGTGAGGGGATGTCTGACTGCCTGTTTAGGCCCGATCCCGGTAGGATCTGGTAGGATCTGACCTAAACAGGCAGTCAGACATCCCTTGAAGGGTCCCAGATTGGAGAGGGTGTAGGCTGGGCTGAGGGATACCTCCCCCCAGTGCATGAATTTTGTGCACTGGGCCTCTAGTTAAATATAATTGTTGGGCTGTAAAATATTTGCAAGGATTTTAACCATCTTACTTTTGGAATGATTTGGCTCTGACTAATTCATTGAATTTTTGATTGGCTCTGATTTCTTGGCAATCATCTTACGCACTTAAGTATTCCTGTGAACTAAGAAAATCAAACCCTACTAAGTATTTTAAATGCAATGACATGTTTGTGGATGTTTAAGTGAAACATTAGTGAAGTTGACAATGTGACATCTTGTAGACATTTAATTAAATACTTGTCTCTGAGGTTGATGTGGTGTTACAAAGACGTTTAATGGAATATTTGTAGAGGTTGAGTATGCCAAATTCATTTTGTATGTTGGAGGCCAGGTGTTTTTTCCAGGTCTCATTCATTTTTGTGGGCTCTGAGAAACTCACAAAGCTCTCAGTTAGTATTTTGCTAAAGTGCCAGCTATGGCACTGTGTGTATTAATAATGCAGAATGGGATTTTTAAGGAAATGAGGTATCCAAAGCAATGGTGTCTCCTTTATTGAGCATCTTTTATATGACAGGATGACGTAAGGACTTTACCTGCACCATCACATTTAATCCTCACCATAGCCTTTGAGAACATGATGTTATTATACCTATTTGATGGAACAGGAAATGGGGGTCACACAGCTGGGACCCCTGGGATTTGAGCCGTGGTCCTCTGGCACCAGAGCTGAGGCTGTACTGCCTGTCTTTCCTTTGGTAGGCCGCTACCTCAGTTCCCATATTAAGTATTGGGGGCAGGATTAATTCTGGTTGTTCAGGAATCTGGGCAGATTTATAGAAAGAACTTAGAGCCAATAGCGAGAATCCAGACAGAGGGGTGGGTCCGTCATTATCTGACCCTTAGCAACTGGGAGACCTTCATTTTGACTTAAGATTTTTCCTTAGCACCTGGCTTCATGCCTTCTGTTAAAGCAAGAACCACGCCTGGAGCCCCTCTGTGCGAACAAGTAGGAGAATGTCCTTGGCTGGAAAGGGGATGAAGGAATGGTGTCCGTAGGAGGATTTTGACAATATGGGACTAGCTCCTTGGGGAAGGTGGCTGGCCCCTTGGAAAACGCGGGTACAGGTTGGAGGCCTGCTTCAGGGTAGTCACCTAATCTTTATGGGCATTGGATGGAATATGAGCTGCTTTCCTTTATTCGTTCAGTCTATTTGAAGCTCAGTGAGGTGTGCTCATATAGACATGCACAGGAATGTACATGCCAAGGGTAGGATTGAAAAAGCAAGATGAAATCAAACAACCGGGGGGTATAGGAATATTTATGCTTTCTTACGCCCTTTTCTTAAATACATAGTTCTCTCTGATTCCATTGGCCCCTCTTGGGACATGTAGAAGTGTGTGCTTTCATGGTTAAGCAGTTGGGGTAGATAGAGAGGAAATCTATCAGTGTGTCCAGATGCAGTGACTGACCAGCTGCCTCATCTTTTGGAAGCTCTAATTGGAACCCATGTGTTTCTGACCTTCGATGTGGAGAACTGTTTAGGCAGGGGGCATGGTGGTTGAGAGAGGAGTAGCATCTTGCTAGTGTGAGTGGGACCAGTATAGGTTTTGTGGTCCAAAGAGAATTTTGTCAGGAGTCAATGGCTAATAAAAGTGTTTTTGCAAAAATAAAGATTAACACAGACATCAAGATAGTGGTTATCTCTGAGGTGTGGGAATGGAACTCTATCAGGGAGGGGCACAAAAAGGACTTCTGAGAAATGGGGCTGATAATGTCCTATTTCTTAATCTGCATGGTGGGTACAGAGTTTCCACATAATTATTACTTTTAAAGTGTTCACATATTTATATGCACATATATATATTTGGTTAAGAAAAGTTTTAGCAGAAAATTGGGGGAGAATGCTTTATAAATATCGTTAGAAACATAGTTATGTTTCTTTTATTTATTTTTTATTTGGTATAGGTGAGCATAGCCACCCCAAAGCAGAAACCAAAGACTTCATTTTGCTTTGGTAAGTACTGAGCCAGAAGATGGGTTTTTTGAACACTCCTACAGCAACTTCCTCTTTGGCCTGGAGCCGGTCTGGTGACCACCTCAGACTTACACCCTGGGTGTGTGAGTGACTTCAGTCACAGCGATGTTTCCTGGCTCTCAAGTGGTACCGCTTTCCTGGGTCTCACCACCAAGTAATCAGTCACCTAAAACAGATGTTCAATGGCGTTGCAAGTTTTCCTGGCTCCACAGGGCGAGGTACAAGGTATCTACTGGAAGTTTCTAGGAACCCTCAATTCAGGGCTCAGTAGTGGTGTGCTCAGGAAAGGTGGAGACTTCGGAATGTTGGGGAGATAATAGAAAAGAAGGAGTATTATGTTGGTAGGGGGGAGGTCTCACTGAGTATTGCCCAAAGAGTGACAGTGTTGGGGTGACACCGGAAGCAGAGCCAATCCATTGAGGCCTCAAGTCACTGAATCATCGATATTTATTTGGCGCCCCCTATGTTCTCAGGACTGTACTAAGTGCTACAAGCAAATGCTAACCATTGGTTTCTGAGCTAGCAGGTATTTTGTCATATGTCTGCCGTGATTCTGAATGTAAGCTCATGAAGGAGGGGTATTCCTCTGCTTTGGCATTGCTGTATCCTCAGCATATAGAGTGGTTCTGGCACACAGTAGGTGCTGAATGAATGAATGAGATAATGAATCCTGTGTCCCATGATTCTCACCCCTTAAATAGTTCAGGCTTTTTAGTGCTCGGAGAATAAAGTGGTCCTTTGAGTTGTCCTCTCTCCCAACTTCAAGGTTGGTTCAAGCCTCTTTGGTGCTCTGATTCTTCCAGTATTTTTCAATATCCTGGCTAAGCTTGAAAATGACTCTCTCCGATGTTGTAGTCAACAGATCTATTAAAAAAAAAAAGATGAACCCAGAAGTAAATTGTTGACCCTAATGGAGAGTTCAGAGGAAAGAACAGGTTGAAAATGAGGTCAAGGGCACAGATTTGATGATTTGATTTCAGGCAAGCTTTATTCTCTTTTCCAACCACAGACAATACTGCTAACCCAGGCAAGTTGTGCCAGTGGAAACGGGGGTTCTGTGGCCAACGTTGTAAATGTGTCCTCATGAATGTAAATCTGTTGGCACCTCTAGAAAGCAGTTCGAGCGTGTGTCTTGTTGATAGCAGACTAGCAGCCTCATCACTGCACAAGAGCATGTGAAGGTTGTTGTTAATAATTAGGTGTCATTGTTGTGGCCAGTGGAGTAATCCACACTTGAGAAAAATGTTTTCATTGATTGCAGAGAGAAGGAAGAGGGGCTGAGAGAGATAGAAACAGCAATGATGAGTGAGAGCTATCAATCGGCTGCCTCCTGCGCATACTACCCCCTAGGGACTGAGCCTGCATCTCAGGCGTGTGTCCTGACCGGGAAGGGAACGACGAAACTCCTAGTTCATGGATTGGTGCTCAACCCCTGAGCCACCCTGGCTGGGTGATCATCCACACTTTTAAAGAGAGAGCATTGCAGCCTGCTGTTTCCCAGATAGTATTCATGCAGGTGCTTTCCCCCATGGGGAAAGTCTTACTCTGCTTTGTGGGGATTCTCCACGCTGCTACTTTAAGCATCTTAGCTTTGTGGAGTCTTGGTGTTGCATGTGTTCTGACTTGGATTTTTTTCCTCCCTTCTTCCCCACGACTTCCGCAGTCATCAATGCCCTCTCTCAGAGGTATTTTCTTCAAGCCAATGACCAGAAAGATATGAAGGACTGGGTTGAAGCTCTGAACCAAGCCAGCAAGATCACTGTACGTATGATTGCTTCTCCTTTCTGTGGGCGCCCGTGCCTCTTCCCGGCACACGGCCCGTTTGGGTGGGGAACAGTTCTGGTGGCAGCAGGGGCTTTCCCAGAAGTCCATTCTAGACCCAGTTCCCCTGCCTCCTCTGACCTGGGGAGAGCAAAGTGGCGCCCAGAGGCTGCAAGTCCATATCAGTCCTTCCTCGGGGTCTCCACAGCCTCCAGGACCCCCTCACTTTCCTTGTTGTGTCAGTACATCTCTTCACGCCTCCTCCAGAGATCATGTGGGAGAGAAGGAAGGAGATAGGTACTCTACGTCCTCCATCTTTTTTCGTGTTCTGGGAAGCGTTGACTTCTTTCTCCACGTTGCATCATCTTCTATTGTGTGTCCTTCCTTAGCGAGGTTAGGATGAGGGGTAAATGTGGGGCTGGGGCACCTCATGGGTGACATACATATTTATTTTAAGGCACCTATGTGCAAAGTGAGGCAGCAGGCATTTGAGGGGAATGCAGAGATGACAGTGTATTGAGCTAAACCTTCACATGTGCCATGTGGTCACCCCCACGTCACTCTGGTGAAAGAGGTGGTTTTGTTGTCTTTTTTTTTTTTCTATGAGGAAAATGAAAATCAGGGTCTTGCCCAAAAAGTCTAGAAGTTAGTAAGTGGTGAAACTGGAATTCAAACCCCAGGGCCCTCTGGCTCCCAGGACCTAGGAGTTTATAAAGATATTAAAAATGAGCAGCAGTGTTAAAAC
>PVJN01055646.1:0-13012 GCA_004026805.1 Lasiurus borealis | reverse complement strand
GGGGGTAAGGGCAGAGGGTGGGGTGAGAACAGGGTGGAGGGGAGCTATGGGGGGGAAGAGGAACAATTGTAATAATCTGAATAAAGATTAAAAGAATTTAAAAATTAAAAAAAAAATATATATATATATATATGGGGTTTTTTTAGTATTAACCCTAAATTACAACAAAGATACATGGAGATTTATGTGAGGGTAAAACACATAAATACATATGAAATACAATTATCTAAAAATAATCTGATTTTAAATAAATAGATGCAATTATTAGAAAGCAATTTATTGAGCTTATTAGTTTTAAGATTTATCAGCCTCCTACTTCTGTTATAAATTTCATTTTAAGTTTCAAAGGATTTTGCAAAGCCAATTTGTTCATGCAAAAACAATGCAATGAACATTTTAAAAGTAAAGTAGTCTGTTACAAATGGTTTCAGTTGAAATGTAATATTTTAGTCACCTCATTTGACAAAAACATTTTATCTTAGTAGTCATACATTTTAAAACAACTTACTTTTGAGAATCCAAGCTCCACAAGTAATCTGTCAGCTACAAATTCAATATACTGTTTCATCAACACACAATTCATTCCAATGAGGCCAACTGGCAAGGCTTCTGTTAAGAATTCCTGAGAGAAAAACAAAAATAGAATATAGTACAAAGACAGAACATGAAATAAGCATGTATCTTCCAAATAAAAGAACAGTTTTAGTCTTATTAATTTTCTAAGTCATTAATTTGTCCAAGGAAAGTACAGAAGGTTAAATTCTTTCAGCATGGCAAACAATGTCCATTTGTTTAAAAATGTTTGGGATATTTACTGTTCACATTATTTCACATTCTCAAATAGCCAAAATAAATGGAAATTAATTACCAAATTACTGGTACTTTTAAATTTTATACTGATTTAATTTAGAGAGAAAGAAAGGGAGGGAAGGGGGAACGGAGGGAGGGAGAAAAATCGATTTGTTGTTCAACTTATTTATGCATTTACTGGTTGATTCTTGTATGTGCCCTGACCAGGGATAGAACCCACAACGTTGGCATAAAGAGAAGATGCTCTAACCAACTAAGCTACCCAGCCAGGGTACATTATGATATTTGGAGATACTTTGTTCTGAATTATATAGAAAAAGATTCACCAAAGATGATCATTGTGGAGAACATCATTATGGAAGGACATTACAAAAGAGAGAAAACACAATTAACAAAGAAAATAAGACTGGAAGAGTGTTGGTAGACAAACTGTACTCCAATTACATTAACAGACAATGGTAAAGTGTTAATAGAGGAAAAATAAAACATTAACCATCTGAATTTAGTTCTCAAAATGATTACAGATACCAAAATGTATTTTATGCCTTTTCCCCTCTCCCAATATAAGAAGTTTGGCTTTTTAACTATGCAGTATTTAAAAACATTTTTCTAAAAATTTGTTTTACTTTTAGCTGAAACTGGTTTGGCTCAGTGGATAGAGCGTCAGCCTGCAGACTGAAAAGTCCCAGGTTCCATTCCAGTGAAGGGCATGTACATTGGTTGTGGGCACATCCCCAGCAGGAAGCGGCCGATCGATGTCTCCCTCTCATTGATGTTTCTAACTTTCTATCCCTCTCCCTATCTCTCTGTGAAAAATCAATAAAAAATATATTTTTTAAAAAATTTTGTTTTACTTTTAAACTAGTTATTTCAAAGAATAAAACACATCCTACGTGGAGCATCCAGATTTTTCTAGTCACTGATTGTTAGATGCTATAAATTGAGTTTTACTATTCAATACTTAGTTTATTTATTCTATAAGCATCTGGTGCATGCTTCTTGCTAGATACCCTGCTAGATTTTAGAATACAAAACAAACAAGAAACCATCACTTCCCTCTAAGAGCTAACAATCTAAAAATATAAAGCTAAAATAATTAAAATAGTTTGTTATGGCACAAAATTTGACAGGTCAATGAGACAGAAGAAACAGTCCTTAAATGGACTTTATATACATAAAGTAATGTATAATACTGACTTATAAACCAAATTATAAACTGACATAATAGTTGCAATACATTACCTATCGGTACTGTCAGATTGACCATATAAAATGGTTGATTTTTACTTTTTCCTGCAAAATGGCAGTTTCAAATGAGTCAACCTAATAATAGAATGATACAAACTTGAGAGAGAGATGTGCTAATCATATATAAGCTTCCCTGCTTACCTGCTCAATTTCAACGGCATTAACAATGATCTCTCTGACCCTTTCTTCTGAAGGCTTATTTACTAAGTATCGAAACATCAGGCAAGCAAAGTCACAGTGAAGCCCCTAAAACAGAAGAAAAAATGTCAAAAAAAAAAAGTTTAATCAGCTATTTTCACACAGTGATGTGTCAGGCATCATATAGAATAGGTTCTAGGAATACAAGAAGATAAAGAAGGATTAAGAGAGCCAGGAGGTTCTTTTCTTCAAATCTCATTAAAATGCAAATTATAATAACCCATAATAAAAAATTTTCAGTGCCAGCAAATCTAAGCTCATCAACATGAAAGAAGAATTAATTAACAACAATCAGAAGTATTTTGGAAAGGAAAACAAAGCAAGGAGAGATATAAAAGTTCATTTTTAATGTCTAAAAAAATTAAATGAGTGAAAAAAGTATTTAAAGAACAGATGAAACAGATATTGAAAAGCCATTTATATTAAATAAGAATGGCTCAAGTTAAAAATGAGTTAAATACAATGAAAAAGGAAAGTGAAGGATTAAGCATACCCTTTGAAGATGAAATGACATTGCAAATAACTCAACCAAAGAAGAAAAAGTTGTGAAATACCTTGAGAATAGAATAGTTATGCAAATACAAGAAATGGTATAGAATGTTAAATAGTTGAAGAACAGAGCAAGGAGATTCAACCTACAATAATTTAACCCACAATGAACACAGAACAGATGTTCTAAAGCTGAAGATAACAGAAGAAACTTTCAAAAAGTCACACACACACACACACACACACACACAAAAAGAAAGAAAGAAAGGAAAAGAAAGAAAGAAAGAAGCCAGAGATACAGAAAGATGATGGCATTCCAAACAAAATGAACAGAGAAGGACACTAAGGCAGAGCCGATTAACATTTCTAAACCACAAGGAAAAAAAAAAAACAATTTTGTAAGCCACCAAAGGGTGAAGAGGAGGAAGACAGACACTTTTAAAGGCTTACAAATCAGAGTTTGCTCAAGTTTTTCTAAATAAATCAACAAGTACCTGAAAACTATCTACAACAGTGGTCAGCAAACTCATTAGTCAACAGAGCCAAATATCAACAGAACACGATTGAAATTTCTTTTGAGAGCTGAAAACCAACTTATGCATATGGGCCCCGAAGTTTCAATCACACTGTACGTGCGCACCTGCACATGGTATGTTGTGGAAAGAGCCACACTCAAAGGGCCAAAGAGCCTCACGTGGCTTTCGAGCCGCAGTTTGTGGACCACTGATCTACAGTAATAAAAGCATAATATGCTAATTAGACCACAAGTCCTTGCGGAAAGCTGGGGCTCTGAGGGAAGCCGGTGCTGGCAGCTGGGGAAAGAAGGCCTCCTCTTGCACAGATTTCGTACATCGGGCCTCTAGTCCTATATAATCCGAATATATGTAAAGAGCTAGGTAGCATCACGACCAAACGGGTGACCGCTCACCATGAAGTGCATGGAGCACCTCTCGGTCCCTCCTCTTCCCCAGCCCCTGAGCTGCTCACCATGAGGCGGGGGCTGGAGGTGGGTGGGACTAGAGACTGTGAGTGGTGGTGGACGGGCTGCTGAGTGGAGCAGTCACCCAGGCGACAGCGAGTTTTGGGGAGCAGTTGCTGGGCGGGGGAGTTTCACCGAGCAGTCAGGGTCAGGGAGCCTGGCGGAGCAATGGTGGGGTGGGGGAGTCTCACAGAGCGTCCAGAGCGAGCTTCCCGGGGCAGCAGCAAGCTTTGCGGAGCAGGTGAAGCGGGGAGGGGGAGCCCTGAGAGGCAGTCAGGGGGCTGCGAGTATCATGGAGCATTGTGGGGTGGGGAGCTTCGCGTAGCGTGCAGAGCATCAGAGGCCACGTGATGGAGGCCAGGCCTGGGGCCATAACTACGCACGATTTTGTGCACACGGGTCCTCTAGTCCGATCTAATAAAGGGGAATATGCTAATTGGCCATCACTCTGTCACAAAGATGGCTGCACCCACAGCTGAGGCCAAGTTCCCATAAGGAGCCTTACCGAGCAATCAGCAGGGACATGAGGCTATACCCTCCCCCGCCCTCGTGGGGCTTGACAGGGGACCTCAGGCCTCGCCCCCTTACCTGCAGGGCTTGACAGGGAATCTCAGACTGTGCACCCCACCCTGGTATCAAACTGGGGGACCTCAGGCCGCACCCCCGCCCCAGTGCCAGGCCAGGGGAACTGAGACCACACCCCCGTCCAGTGGAGCTTGACAGGAGACCTCCAGGTGCACCCCCAGTGCTAGGATGGGGGAACTGTGGCCCCACCCAGTAGGGCTTGACGGGGGACTTGAGGCTGTGCCCACCTCTCACTGCTGGGCTGAGAGACCTGAGGCTCCCGCTGGGGAAAATGTTTCACTAGCAAATTTTTTAAGGTTATCTATCAAAGAGGTTTCTTCTCAGGGTTTCTTCTGGGAATGACAATTTAACTACGTAAACAATCTTTGAAACACAAACTTTGATTTGAGTCTGATCTTTCAACTAGAGGCCCATTGCACAAGATTTGTGCAGTGGGGGTGGGGATCCCTCAGCCCGGCCTTCACCTTCTTGCAGTCTGGGATCCCTAGGGAGATGCCCTGGGGATGGGGCCTAAGCTGGCAGTCAGGTATCGCTTTTGCAGTCCGGGGCCCAGGCAGTCCAGGACCCCTGGCTATTTACCACCCCCCTGCAGTGGAGGCGGGAGAAGCTCCCCCGCCACTGCGCTCACCAGCCAGAAGCCGGGCTGCTGCTCCTTAGCGCTGCCTCGGAGGCGGGAGAGGCTCCTGCTACCACAGTTGCGCTCACCAGCTGAGTCCGGGTCAGGGCTTCTGGCTGAGTGGTGCCCACACCCCACCCCACCCCCCACTTAGTAATGCACTGATCACTAGGGGGCAGCTCCTGCACCCTGGTGGTCGGTACATGTCATAGCAATGGGCCGTTCTGCTGTTTGGTTGATTTGCATATTGGCCTTTTATTATATTACTAGTGACACGGTGCACAAAATTCGTGTACATTAAAGGGGGATTAATTAGAGGAAATAATTTAATATTGCTATTTGCCCTTACTCTATAATAGAAGTGTCAGAGATGAAAGAAAATTAATAAAATGTATATGAAAATATCCCTCCTGTCAGAGTCTGGGGCACGCTACAGGACCCAGAGTCAAGTCGCCGCCTACCCACATGCAACTCAAAATCACGTGAGACCCAGACCAAGCTGAGCCCCTTTCCCCCATTGGGCTAGATCCAGAACTGGCCAGTCCTATCCTTGTCAAGGTTGGGGGTGTAGCCTCAGGTCCCCTGGCCCAGAACCAGGATGGGGGGCATGGCCTGAGACTTGGCCCCAGAGATTACTTCAAATACCAAAGGCTAAATAAATGCAAAAAAAAAACCCCTAAAACTGCTAATGGGTGTTAAAGAAAATGGTGATTAAAATGAAAGCTAGCTACCAATTCCAGAGATGAGTAAATCAAATGTAGGTAGTTGTATTGCTAAATCAAGAAATGAATAAAGTTAATTTTGAGGTTTAAAGAAATTCTACTTAAAACCTTAAGATTGTTTTTAGTTAAATAAAATAATCTGAGACTGGAATTTAATTATTCCAAGTACTAAAAAAAAAGAATATAATGTGATAGAGGTACTAATTATTACAATGGCAATCATATCACAATATATAAATGTATGAAATTAACATATCCTACATTTTAAATTTACACAATATTACATGTCAAATATATTTCAACTTTTTTAAAACATAATTTGGAAAAATGGACAGATTCTTGCAAGAATACTTTTAATAGGAAAATTATGAGACTTATCCTATCATCCTATATAATAAAGAGGTAATATACAAATGGTCGTTATGGTGTGATGACCGATCAGCAGGAGGGTGAGGCAGTGAGCTACATGAGGCCGAGAGCTATGAGCAGCAGTGGGTGGGATGGCCAGCTAAGGCAAGCAGCTCCATGTGCAGGGCCACTAGTCAAAACATAAAAGACTATAAACATAAAATAAAAAACAATTGAAATAGTTTATTATGGCATGAAATTTGATAGGCAGGCTGATGAAAAAGAAAAAATAGCCCTGAAATAGATTTTAGAATACTTAAAACCTTAACACATAATAAAGATGGAGAATGATGGATTATTTAACAAAGAACTGAAAAAACTTCCAAAGAGTGAGTAAAATAAAATAAAATTTTGACTTATCTATACTATATTATATCTATACTAAGTTCAATACTTATACTAAACAAATTCCAATTGCATTAGAAAGTTAAATGTTAAAAAGCCAAGAAGAAAATGTGTGTGATTACTTAAATCATCACTCAAAGCTCATCAATAAATTTCAGAGTTTTGTATGTTAAAAGAACAAACAAAATAAAAAGCAAGACAAACCGGGAAAATATTTGCAATAAATATAACAAAATTCATACTTTATATTATAATCATGCAATAATTATTTTTAAAAATCATTTAAAAACACTTAGTGAAAGAGCCCAATCATTATGCATTAGGAATACATACCAACGAAAGTAAAGACAATAAGTAAATACAGAAAAAATACAAATGACTAATATTATTTTTAAATGTTTTATCTAAGTAGTAATCAAACAAATGCAAATAAAACCAATGATGAGATACCATTACCCTTATCAAATGTGTCAAATAGCCTGATCAGTGGTTGAGCATCCACTCTTGAACCAAGAGGTTACTGGTTCAATTTCCAGACAGGGCACATGCCCAGGTTGCAGGCTCAATCCCCAGTAAGGAGCATGCGGGAGGCAGCCAATCAATGTTTCTATATCTCTATCCCTCTCCTTTCCTCTCTCTCTATACAAAACAAAACAAAACAATAAAAACACTTTAAAATTTTATCAAACATTTATCACATAAATCCAAATTCTAGTAAGGGTATGGTAAGAAAAGACATGTTCATAGGTTGCTAGGTAGGCCTGAATAGTGCTATAAAATTTCTGGAAAGAAATCTGCAAGCAAGTATGAATGACTTTTAAAATGTTTATACTTTAAAAATCTAGTAATTCTACCTCTAGTAAGTGTAGCTTAGGAAAATATTATGAAATTTGGGACAAAGTTTAGTACAAAGATATGCATTTTGCATTATAGCAAAGCAAATAAACAAAATATCTGGAAATAATCTAAATTTCTAACTAGAGAATAGTCAAATAGTACTATTCATTAGAATATTATATAGCTAACAAAATTACTGTTTACACAAAATGCTTACTGACATAGAAAAATGCTCACAATATGCTGTTAAGTGAAAAAAGAATAGCTTACAAAAATACAAGAATATCTCAAATTGTAAAAATATAATGTCTGTATATATCTACATAGATTTAAATGTTAAAAAAAAAAACACCTAGAAAGAAATACAATGAAATATTAAAAGTGATTATCTGTGTTGAGATTGAGTGGTTTTATTCTCTTACTTCTCTATAATAATCAGATATGACATTAATAAAAAATATATAAGAAATTTAAAGGCATAAAACAACAAAAGGTAATTATACAAAGCATTTTATGGCACTTAAAAGTACTTATATATACTATTTAACTGTATTTTAACAAAAT
The DNA here is from genome assembly GCA_004026805.1 of Lasiurus borealis. NCBI lineage: Eukaryota > Metazoa > Chordata > Mammalia > Chiroptera > Vespertilionidae > Lasiurus > Lasiurus borealis. Next base: position 5,211 of record PVJN01055646.1, on the reverse strand, counting down.
CCTTTTAAAGTTCTATTTGAAGATACTGAGGCTCAGAGAAATTAAGGTAACTTAGAGATAAGCTGAGCCAGGATTAGTGTAGTCAATAAATATGAACTGAATTGCTATAATGGGCTAAATACTGAGAATTAGAAAGATAAACTCAAGTAGCTTAGGGACTAGCAGAGGAGAGAGAAAAGATGTACAATATATGTAAAATAGGAACAAGTTCCAGTTTCAAAGAGATACATGGAGGAAAGCATGGTCAATTTTACCTGCTTAGGTTGGAAAGTTTTGAGTTGCAACTTTAAGAAGGAAACCAACAAAGTAAACAATTGGCAGGAAAGATGGAAAGGGTATCAGAGTAGAGGGAGACAAGGTTTAGTTACTGTCTATGTGTGTGAACAATAAAATAAACTACCTAAAATGACTCCAAGATTTCAAATTTAAATGAGTGAAAATGGCAACCCTCAATAATCTAGAGAAAACAGAAGGAAGAATAAATCTTGGAAGAAAAATGAGTTTGACTTCGCCTTCCAGGAAAACCCATCCAACATGCACTTGAATACACAAATTTGGAGCTCAAAAAAGAATACATGGGCTTAAGATAAAGTTTTGGTTGTTATGAGCATCTGGGCGGTAGCTGATTCCCCGGGAATAAATAAGTACAGCCAGGAGGTCATATACAATGAAAGAAGGAACCAGAATATAATATTTAAGGATGAGCAGAGGAGACTGAGGAGAAATAGTTAAGAGGCAGGAGGAAAGTGGTGTCTTAAAAGCCAAGGAAGAAATTACTTATTTTAATTACCAGGATTCTTGTGTCACCATAAATCTTTTCGGGGGGGGGGGGGGAGGAGGGGGGGTAAACATGATATCTAATAAAGAGAGAATATGCTAATTGACCCTCACACCATTGCAAAGATGGTGGTGGCCAAAGCCAATAAGGAGGGAATATGCTAATTGACTGTCCCGACCTCAAAGATGGCAGCACCCACAGCCACAAGATGGCAGTGCCCAGTCCCCTCAGCATTGCTGGGGCGCCTGCCTAAGGAGCCCCCTAGTCCCTCGGCCCCCAGCTACCTAGGGCTGACCCAAGATACAGGCAAGCCGTGGCTGTCGACTGCCCAGCCACCTAGGGCTGCCCAAGGCTCAGGTAAGCAGAGACGGCTGGCAGTGGCAGCAGCAGAGGTGTGATGGGGGCACCACCTTCCCCTGGTCGCCGGTTGCCTCCTGCCCCTGTGGGAGGGGGCAGGCCAGGCTGAGGGAATTTCATGCACTGGGCCTCTATCAAGTATAAATACAAACGCTAATGGAAGAATACTTCATTCCTTACTTCATCTCTGCTGATGAGTTCATTGGAAAAGGTGAGTCCAGGCATCAGACCTCTTTTCTTTAACCAGAATATAGCAGCAAATGATCCTGAGAAGAAAATTCCTTCTACAGCAGCAAAGGCCACCACCCTTTCCCCTAGGAGACAAAAACTAATTTCATTGTATGAAATATATGCTGCAGACATTTTTAAGCTATATTCACACTTTTCATATTTTTATAACAATATCACAACTATTCTGCCCAAAAACAAAATCAACAAGTTAATGCAATAGCCGAGAGTCCTTAAGAGGAAATACCTACTAGAGCAGGAAAGTACAGAAAGGTGTATCTACTTCAAATCCTATGTCAAACATTGGACTCTCTTATAGGTCTTGGTATGTAGACAAAGGAGAACCTTTTACTCTAAAGAAGAAGCGCTGATTTATCTGTGCACCACACATGCCTATGAGTGAAGTGTGTGTGTGTGTGTGTGTGTGTGTGTGTATGTGTATGTGTGTTATTGATTTTTTACAGAGAAAAGGGAGAGGAATAGAGAACCAGAAACATCGATGAGAGAGAAATATCCATCAGTGGCCTCCTGCACACATCCCACTGGGGTTGTACCCGCAACCAGGGTATATGCCCTTGACCAGAATTGAACCTGGGACCCTTGAGTCCACAGGCCAATGCTCCATCCACTGAGCCAAACCAGTTAGGGCTCCCCAGTAATTTTTATGAACATTTAGAATCACTGCTTTTCTCACTCTTAAAATGAACTGAAAGCAACACAAACATATCTGTTTCTTCCCTAACATACTATCAGCTTGTCATACCTTACACTACATCACTGAGTCTCAATACGTGCTCAATTTCGCTGGAAATTCACAGACCAAGAAAGTCTGTGGGGTCAAAACTATCGTCTTAAAAATACTAAGGCACTATTTTATATTTTTTGCTACCATTCTCTCATGAGTATATAGTGTTTTGCAGATGCTACACGGCGTTACCATAATAAACTGAAAAGCCTAGTAAAATACTTTCCCTCTCCTAACTACATCTCTGAATGAGGGTGGGTTTTCTTTGTACATTTCAACTAAAACAACATCATGCAAATACAGAGGCAGATATAATTTGGCTGCCTTCTATTTAGTCAGGCATTAAAAAGATTTGCAAAAATTAAGAAGTATGTCATTCTCACTAATTCTTTTCTGGAAAATATAGGTTTTTCATAAATATGTTAAAATCTAACAGATTATTCTCATTTTAAAAATGCATTAATAAATATATTTAAAGTGTATTAGTTTTAATTTCTAATATGGAAATATCAATAACCTACACAAATTAAGAGAACTCTGGAGTCTTCAAAAATTTTTAAGTGTACAAATGAGTCCTGAAATAAAAAATCTTACCCACATTTTAATTAAAGCCAGAAAGTAAAGATCACAACTTATAAAATAGATAAGAATAAGACAGATACTTAGAGGTATTCAAATGAATTATCTGAATAGTTTAATTTTAAAGAGATTTACTGAGCAACTACTACATATAAGATATAATGTTAATCACTTCCTTAAAAAGTTATTGAATTTCAATTCATCCAGAAGAATGAAAAATAAACCTGTTCCTGCAAACGGTGCCTTGCCCTAGTTGAGTTTTTCAGAAACTACTTATTTGTTTCCTGAAGAATGTAAGACTTTGACTCACCTTAAATTTAAAAAAAATGAACATTCCTGAAAGCAGATATAAACTGTGGAATGCTTTAAGACTGACATTTTAGCCTTTCAACTTTCAATTTATTAAACAAAATAGATACAGTTTGAGATTATTTTAATTTTTTAAAATAACTTTATTGATTTTAGAGAGAGAAAGGAAAAGAGAGAGAAACATCGATCTTGCCCCTCCTGGGGATGAACCCACAACCTGGTTATGTGCCCTGACTGGGGATCAAACCCACCACCTTTTGGTGTCCAGAACAATGCTCCAACCAACTGAGCAGGGTAGGTTTAGATTATTTTAATACTGGTTTCTAATTATTAAAAGAATGTTTCTAATAAAAGTATATATTGAGACTTTTAGACAGTTATACAAGGTAAAATAGTATTGTAACACTCAAGGCAAGTGTATATATGTAAATTAAAGATACATACCAAAAGTAGATTTTCTATCTGCTATCCATCGCAAGGCCCAATCTGCTTTTTTCTTAACATACGGCATTGTTTCAATTGCATTAAATAAAAATTCCCTGTAAAAACAAAATAATTAATGGCAAAGTTATTAATGTGTTTTTCTTAAAATAAATGTTCATTGGCTAATGAGATATAATAATTACAACTCTATAGTCTACTACCAGATTTGTAACTTTTCTGTATTTCTGCATATACATCAAATACAGAAATTAAAGTAAAATTCAAATTAGTGGTTTGGATCTGGTCTGATACAAGACCAATTAATTATGATATTCGATTGCTACACAAAATGTGCTCCACAGATTAACAGGTTCTATACAAATTCTTTTTTCTTTTTAAGCGAACACATTGAGCAATAGAAAACAGTATATACTCTTAAACTTCCATATTTGAATATTTCCCTAACATTTTGTTTCAGAGTAAATTCTGCCCTTAACATAACCAAGTAACATGATAAAACTTTGTAAATAAAACCCCAGTGATACCTTTTCTTGGGTTCTCTGATGTAAGTGTCTATTAGCAAACTGTACATCTCCGAGTGAACATTCTCGATGAGAATCTGAAAGCCATAGAAACAGCGAGCTTCTGGAACCTGCACCTCCTGACTAAATCGCTCCACCTACGAAAATAAGGGAAACAAATATATCTAATTCTGTGGGCTCTCATTAAACACTGTAAATCAGAATCTGGACATCAGAATTATCACTTTTCAAAACTGCCTGTCATGCCACTAACAGGTCAGAAAGTACATACGGATTATTTTAAGCAGTACTATTTATCAACCCTCCACAATAAATTATCTGCGTAATGAATTCTTAAGTAATTAAATGAATTGATCTGTGAGGTAGGGAAACTGACTATAATGACAAAATGTAAAATATCTACCAAAAAATAATTATTTCACTTTGTATAATTGACCTTAAGTCTTTTTTTTTTCCAACAGCAGATAGATCTAATGAAGCCCCTTCCAGTTAATGATAAAAGTTCATATATCTCTATCCTCTTTAGCAAGAAGGCATGCCTCTTGGCCAACCATAATACAAGTTTAAAAATGGAGAGACAGAGCTCTACTAGGGTTATTAAGATGCAGATACTTTATTAGGGTCTAAAAATCAAAGTGTAAAAATCAAACTCATGCTTATGCATTTTAAATTGGCACAAGATGCTTGATATAATGATATTGTGCTGGTCAAATAACAGAAATGTATTCTTTCTTGACACTTAGCAAAACAAATTCAAGAAATAAGCTTCATCAAGTTCATTTCCTAGACAAAAATGTTTAGGTTCAGTCTAATTATCTTACTGCCATTATCCTCATTCAACTGCTAAATGGGAACAAAGATAAAATAAAACAAAAACCTTACCAAATTTTCATTCACAATTCCATCACTGGCTGCAAAAAAGGCTAAGATGTGGGAGATAAAATACTTCTCATCTGGTTTAAGCTTGTGCCAGTGTGGCAGATCCTTTGATAAGTCAACCTAAAATAAAAAGATTTTCAACATTTTTACTTGAAGTTAACTTCTCAAAATGTTTGGGCTTGATTCCCGGGGGTGGGGGGGGGGGACATGCAATCAATGATTCTCTCTCATCATTGATGTTTCTATCTCTTTCTCCTTCTCCCTTCCTCTCTGAAATCAATATATATATATATTTGGGTCCCTAAATCTTTCACTTCCTTTTTATGTCTATGGCGGCCATTTTACTTATTCTGCTGAATGTAAGTAAAGAC
>PVJN01055645.1:0-13011 GCA_004026805.1 Lasiurus borealis | reverse complement strand
TCTTGATTGTTGTTGGTATCACTGGGAGAAATTAACTTCCAGGCTAATCAGCTGTGAGGATCAACTGTGTCTATGATGGGACAACTTCTGTGCTGGAGACACTCTTATGAGACAAGATTTTTCTTCAGTAGGGCTTTGGTGCTCACTGAGTCTGCCCCCTGTGTCCCTTATGGATCTGAGGAGTTTTAATCTGGATGGTCCCACTCTGACCCCTGGGTACACTGGCTCTTGGATCTCCAAGGAGGTGCTAATTGAGCCTCTGCCTGAGGCCACCCTGCAGGAGCTATGGAGAGATCTTCAGATTCCTCTTCTTTGTTTAGGTTTTGGAGGTGCCCAGATGATGCCCAGCTGTGAAGCAATGCAAGTTGCTGAGGGGCCTTGGGCCTTCTTTTGGATGGGTCTCACTGACTCAGCTGCAGTTTGTTAGGTAAGTTTAGAATTCAAAGGACCAGGCTATTCACATGCAAAAGCCTCTGCGCTCAGCTTGGATGAGGCAGAGTCTCAGGGTGGAGCAATTAGCAATGATTTAGGAGCGGGGGTGGGAGGGTGAGGGGGGAGGAGATCTCAGGGCAGAGCAAACACCAATGGCTTCCCATCAGCCCTGCCCAAAGAGGCCCCTGGGTCTCAGTGTCCCATGGTAATCACTGTAAGCACCTCTGAGAGAAAGCCACCCTCAAGTTTCACCCGCTGCCAGATAGCCCAGTTTCTCCCCATATGAGTCTGGATTCCCAGAGTCTCGCCCAGAACTGGATTTCAGAACATCTGGGAGCTTTTTTCTCCCTCCCGTTTGAGAAAGCCAGCCGCTTACTCAGTTGCCAGCCCTCTCCGCATGCACGCCTCCATACCTCTGCCTTCTGCAGCTCCTGTGAGTCTCAGTGTGCTTTTTTCTTTCCTTGTAGTTGTAGAATTTCCACTTAGCCAGCTTTCCTATGGTTCTGGATGATGTCCGTTTTGTCTTTTAGTTGTAGTTTTGAAGTGGTTGTGGGTGGCAGCAAGTTCAGGTGTTTACCTATGTTGCCATCTTGGTTTCTCCCAAAGGGCAAGTTTTACAGGAAACCCTGGCGTGAGTGTGGGTGTGTGGGTGTGGGTGTGTGTGGGTGTCCCTCTCTCCCTCTATCTCTCCCCTTTTCCCCTTTTCCTTTCTGTCTCTCTTTCTCTCTCTCTTTTTCCCTCTCTCTCTCTCCTTCCTTTCTAGGGGGTCTTAGATGGAAGCACTTTTTTAAAAAACATGTTTTTATTGGTATTTAGAGAGAAAGGGAGAGGGAGAGACAGAAACCTGGTTGGCCTGGCCGTCTCTTGAACTCCCCCTACTGGGAATAGAGCCCAAAACTCAGGCCTGTGCCCTGCCCTGGAATCCAATCAGTGACCTCTGAGTGCATGGGAGGACACTCAACCACCTGAACCACACCAGTGGGGCTGATGGAGGCACTTTTTAAGGATCACACAATCTATTTGCAGACCTCAGTTAAAAGAGTGATTCCATGGGGCAGAAATGAAGTAATACTGGAGAATTCAAAAATTTTGACAAACAAATATAGTTGGTACAAAAGGGATCCAGCTCTCTGGTACCTTATATGGAAGGGAAATTATTTCCCCTAGTCCTGCTTGCTCTTCTGCAGGGACCACTCAATCTTTTGATAACGCAACTCTTCTCAGAGTATCTAGGGGAACTGACCTAAGTAGCCTAGGCTACTTTATGGGTTAAATTCTGAGCAAGCAGAAGCCAATTTCATGACCTCCAGTGAAATGGAAGCAGGTCCAAGACATTAGAAGTATGAAAATATATCAGAAAAAGACTCATCGAAACAGAAGATGCCACAGTGAGACACTCAGTCAGTGACACCGATGTTAAATCCATCTTTCATTTTCCTGATTTCTGCTGACAAAGTTAGGCCACAAAGAAGCCAACTCTGGCTCCACAGGACATATGTGTGACTCTCAGCAGCTCAGGGATCACACCACAAAACTGAAGATACATAACCAAAGTCAGCCCCTGGGTAAGTGAGAGGTAATGCTCCCCTCTAGTCCTGCGGAGACTGAACACACTTGATCACCCACCACCCAACTAATCTGCTCCCCACCTCCTGTGCCCTCACTCGGTTCTGTCATATAAGATCTTCTGACAGGCTATAGATTTTATATTCCCCAACTTCCTGCTAAAATCTAAATTCTACAAGTCCAAATCCCTTTGTCTGTTTTGTTCAGACACATCATGCCTGGCACTTGTAGAAGCGAAGAGATATTTTCTGAATGAGTGTCGCAGAAATAAATGGGAAAGGATATTTTAATATTATACATAAGCACATAAAAAATAAGACCAACATTACTTCTGTTGTCTTCTCGCCAAAAAAGCCGAGCCAAAAGAAGCAATGAGGAAGCAATCATACTAAGATCTTGGGACTTTCTAAAAGCAACTGGCCTGGGATTCTGCAAAAATACTAATGTCATGGCAGAGAAAGAGGAGGAGAGGAGTTGCTTTAGATGAGAGACATGACAAGCCAAGGTAATACATGATCTCTGACTGGAACCTGGATTTTTTTAAACACCTGTTAAAGCCATTTAGAGACAAATGAAAGAACTGAGTATGGACCTTATTCTCAGCACTATTGTTGTATTTGTGAGATAATGCTGTGATAGTTGTGGGGAGGGAACTGTCCTTTTTCCTAAAAGACATATAGTGAAGTATTTAGGGGTGAAGTGTTATAATGTCTGTAATTTACTTTCAGGTGGTTCAGGGTGGGGCAAAAAGTAGTGTTATTTAGATACATTAGAAAGAGAACGTAAGAGTGGCAAAATGTTAGCACTACTATGTGAGATGTCTACAAACCATTCACCGTACTACTCCTTTAACTGTTTTATAAATTTGAAAAATTTCAAAATAAGCCATGGGGAAAGCAGAGTTAAAAATAACTCATTCTAGGGAGACAGTGGAATCATTGGGTCAGCCCAGGAGTGGGAGTGCTGTGCTCGTCAGCTCCCTACACTCTAACTACAGAAAGCACCTGAGACCCGGAGCCATACCTGCTCTCTCCAGTGCCTGGGGTCCACACCCACCGTTCCTCCTTTGAGGCATGTTCAGATCCTTCCCACTCCATGAAACCTTCCCAGATTGCTCCCTTCCCAGCACCCAACATATTTAACTTAAACTCCACCATCTCCTCCTGCACCTCCAGCATCCCCTGCATCACAAATGCCGTGGATACTAGTTCCTGTGCACATGCCTGTCTTTCCTGCTCAACCAGGAGTCTCTCCATCACATGCAAGAAAGAGAAACCCACCTTCCCTACCTTCTATCTCTAGCAGGGCTTGCATAGCACCACAGCAAGTACTCCAAACAAACCCTGATGAAAAACATTCTGTGCCTCGCCTGTCCTCATGTCTAATAAAATGATAGAGTCAATATTTATCATCACACTCTGTTACTTCTGCTGTGCATGGCTCTGTGGTAAGTGCTGTCACAGGAACACAGGCCCTGTAGTTTAGTGCACATCCTGGGAAAAGCAGACTACTCTTTGAAGACAGGCATCAAACACCCTCAGCTCCCAGCCTGAAAGAAGCATGCAATAAATGGTGAAGGATTGAGTGAATGAATGCCTATTCCATTTTCAAACACATTATATATTATAAAAACCAAGACAAATGAAAGTATAATAGTTGCACAGACTATTTTTTAGCACTAAAAATTAGCTAAACCTGTTAAGACACAATTAAATTTGAAGACGCTGCCCTAGCCGGTTTGGCTCAATGGGTAGAGCATCAACCTGCAGAATGAAGGATCCCTGGGTTTGATTCAGGTCAGGGACATGTACCTCGGTTGCAAGGTCCTCCCCAGCATAGGCCCCGGTCGGGGCTCGTGCAGGAGGCAACCAGTCAACGTATTTCTCTCACATCAATGTTTCTCTCTGTCTTTCCCACTCTTTTCCATTCTCTTTAAAAATCAATGGAAAAATATCCTCTGGTGAAGATTAAAAAATAAAATAAGATAAATAAATTTGAAGACTTTTTCTAATTCATGGTCTCAAAATCTTTGTATGTTCCAACACCTATTTTAAAGAGGAAGCTTTGCTTTCTATATGTCATTGGAAAAGGGAAATTATTGTTTAAACAGTATCAAGTTTATTAAATAAAATTTTTAAGTATTATAAAATATTTAACTTTTATCAGGTGAAGAGCACAGCACTCCCACTCCTGGGTTGACCGCTCTCCTACTGATTCCACTGTCTCTCTGGAATGAGTTCTTTTATTTTTAACTCTGCTTTTCCCATGACTTATTTTAAAAATTTTCAAAGTTTATGTGGCTCCCAAATTTTGCATGTAACTGAACTTTCAAATCTGAGAACAAATCAGAGAAATGATTCCACCCCAGATACTAAGTCATCAGTTCCTTCTTGCAAATTTGTCTTTGCTTCTTCTAACATTTCTTGTGTTTCTTCTTGAGAATGGCTAATGAAAACATCACCAATTTGATAAGGTATCTTCGGGCTCTGCAAGCATGATGTCCTCGCATGCATCTTCTAAAATTCTGGAATTGTTTCTTTTTTGATATCTATTTCTTCCTTCTGTTCTGAGACTCTACTTGTATGCTGTGCAGATCTGTTTATCTTTTCTTGATTTTCAAAGGCAACATTGACATCTTCTGCAGCTGCTTCTTCGTGGTGGCCGCCATCTTGGGACTGGACCATGGTGAGAGGCTGTATCATTTAGGTTGATTCTCTGCCCAGTACCACCAACACTGAACCACACTTTCCACAGGGGTTCAATTTATTAGAGGAATCAGTTGTAGTAAAAATTGCATTATACTGCTAGCCTCTCTGCACACCCTCTCCACTCTCTACCCCCTCTTCCCTCCCAACCCCACCCCACCTCCCTGACAAAGGAAATGCTAGTTAGTTTCTGGGAAAGAAAATAAAAATGTGTATGTTAACAGAATCTTAAGACTGGAAAGCAAATGGGATGGTTGCCTAGCCCAGTCCTTCCTGGTATATTCATTCCTTCAACAATGACCCCGACAAACTCAAGTAACCTTATAGAATACTTACAGTAACAGGAGCTCACTATGGCTCAAAGCAGTCCACTTGAGGCTCCACAGCGCTGACTGATATGCCTACTGTGAGCAGAAATCTACTCCACTCTTGATTCCTCAAGAACCACATGCATCTTACATGTGAAGGTCTGTACATATGCATCTGAAGCTCCCACTACTGAGATGTCCCACCAAATCGCCAGTATTTGATTTCTAGGTGATGAACTACAATACAGATTCAACAAGGCCAAAAAGATACGCATCATCAAGCTCCTTTATCAGAAGCAGGAATGTCTTTAGTTGCCTCTTCACCAGGCCACTCAGCTATTGAGGAAGTGGCAGAAGTCTCTAAAATGTTGTCAAGACAACCAAAGTCCAAATATAAATCTCTTTGGGATTCCTCTGAAAAGTAGTTTTAAAGTGTACACCATACACACCCAGAGAAAATAATACAAGATCCTCTCCTCCAGCTCCCTCTTTCCTCCTCTTCCCTCTTCTCCTCCTCCTCCTCCTCCTCCTCCTCCTCCTCCTCCTCCTCCTCCTCCTCTTCCTTCTCCTCTTTGTTCTTCTTGTTAAAAATGCATACTGGGAAGCTTTTGGGGTCAGAACAGCTGTTGCCTCAGTATTGTTTTCGTTAGTTTGTGTGTGTGTGTGTGTTTTACTGTGTTTTTTTTAACATACTTGGCTGTTTTTAAGGGAGTTGTTTTAAAGCTACATGCTTTATAATACTAATTGAGATTACAGTGTGGGACAATTGGTACTCTACTGGCAAAAACCTAAGGTCCTAGGTATCCAGCTAGAACCCCTATCAAACACACCCTCCTGTATGGTTAGCTTCCAATAGATGGCCACACTTATCCCAAGAAAGGTCATTCACAAAAGCTTTGGGATAAAAAACAAGGAAGTACACCCACAAGAATAATGAGAGTCAAGAATTTATAAAAGGATATCTAAAGAAATACAAGGTGCTTGAGTCTTTGATTTTTCCAACAGCACAAAGCAATCATAGAACATTCCGCAGACTACTGTATATTCCAAGTGGGAGCATTCACCAAAAGAAATAAGATCAGACATACCCTAACATCAGGGCTCTGAAAGGCACAGGTAGAGAAGACATGCCATCTGGCCCACTCTCACTTCTATCTGCTACAAATGACCCTCTTGCCAGGAACCTCTGACCCCACCATGGAAGCAAGAGACTACGGAAGAAAGATAACTCTGCTCTACCTGTGCCTAAAACAACCTCGGGAAGCACATCCCCAGGTAATCATGAAGCAATCAAAGTTAAACATCAGGCACAAAAAGCCTCCCAACAAGTGCGACAGCAAGAGTCCAATTAGGAGGCCCACATTTCCCGTCACCTTCTCCAGGCCCAACAGAAAGGGATCCCAAGAGAGGCTGTGCCTGCTAGGTTCTTGGTGATACTGAGCCTTCAGGGAGGTGTGGCAGTGCTAAAAAAAACAGGAAGCTGAGCGCTAGCCACATGCAACACTTCACAGATCTCCTGACACATCAGCAAAGGAGGCTCAGGGTTCTTATCATAAAGTTTTGAAAGGACTTCTGGACTTTTATAAGTCCAGCCATGGGCCCACCGCGTTCCCTCTCAAATCAAGAGAACAAACCTAAGGCAGTTACAATTGTTCATCCAAATGCTCTCTCACACCCCCCCCCCAAAAAAAATAAAATAAAATCACTGCATTTGGGTGAACAATTGAGAATATAGCCTGTCACACAGCTTGTCCAAGACAAGACCTGGGGACTTAACAAACATTATTCAACGTGGAGAATAAGGTCACTGGCCTTTCAAATAAGATATCCTCTGACGACCTACATAAGACTAAAACCTGGAGCCATTCTCAAAAAATTTTTTAAAAAGGCCATGGAAGTGGTGTGATATGATGGGTACGTCAAAGCCTCTGCTTGTTCAGAAATATCTTTCCTGCTCTGTTTTGGGACTGTTCTCCTTTTCCAAGCTCAAACTCCTACACCAACAGAGTAGAGTCACTCACTGCAAAGAACAAGCAAAGCAGGGTGAGGCACGGCGGCCAGGACGCCACGAAGAGTGTGGCTCATTCTCAGAGATAAGAGAAAACGAAGTGAAGGGATTTCTCCCAGCTTTCTCATCTCCCAAGCTTGCTCACTGTCACCTGGAATCACGGCTTGGCAGGAAATGGTACCCTCCTATCTAAGAAGATTATCTGATATAGCCCTCTGCCTTAAAAGAAAAGATGTTATTATGTCCATCTTACAAAGGAGGTGACTACTATACTTGTCCAAAGCTGCACAGCTACTGAGTGGGAAAGAACGGGAACTCAGTGGCTGCCTCCCGGTGCAGCGTCCTTCCCGCTGATCTGTTTCCTTACAGAAGGACACAGAGACTTTTCCAACAGTGAAGTTGGAAATAATTCATGCGATGGGGCAGGGCCTGTGCCATGCAAAGAGATGACAAGGGAGAAAAACATGAGGCCAAATATTTCCTACATCGTTAGTTCTCAAGGCCTCGCCTGACACACACAACACGTGTTGAAGTTGCTTCTCGATTCCCTGGGACATGACATTCCTTCTAAGTCTTGGAAGGCCTTCTAAGAGTCCGAAATGACTCCTCACGAGGAAAACACGGGATCCCTGGAACTGATGTCTGGACTGTATTACGGAGCCTGGCAGACAGTGAAACAACGAGAAAGGTCAACAGAGGAAGCAGCCCAGAGCAACATCCCATTCAGAGCCAGGAGCACCAGGCGGTTCGTGCAGGAGTAACAGGCAGTTTACCAAATGCCCTGCGACTCGAGGGGAACCCGACAGACAGCCCAGTGGATGTGAAAGTTCTGGCAAAGGACAGTGGATATGAAAGTTCTGGCAAAGGACAGTCGGGGGCACCTCCTGTCAGAGGTTCCAGCAGCGCCTGGGCGCAGCCTGGACACCCCGCTGAGCTGCCTGCCACCAGTCCATCCTGGCCTAGAATCGTTTCCTCTTTACACACTTCCTGCACATCCATCTTGACAGGCCAGTTAGCATGTCTTCCAGACGCGTAAGAGCGGGTCTACCCCCCCTACCCACGCTCTTGTTTCTGGAAATGGTTTCCTTGGGGCCCGGGGTTTCCTTTGCCAAGGCCAGTGCCATCGGGCACGGAAGCCGAGGCTGCTGAAAAGACGGCTGAAAACCGGCTCTTTCCGAAGAAGCAGCTCTGGAATTGGATGTTGCGCCCAGAAAGGGGAAGGAAGGAAGAGACGTGACCGCTAACGCTCCCCGGGCTCCCTGCGGCCCTTTGCCAAGGGCTGCCCGCCCCGTCCTGGGCCAGGTCCGCCGGACCCCCGCCCGGGGGTTTGTTTTTGTCTTTGTTTCTGGCTTCTCCCACGTTCGTCGGGTTCCGAGAGACCCGGGCTGGACGGTTGGGACGGGGACCTGGTGACCCAGGGCTTGCGCCTCCTGCTCTTCTCCGGGCACCAAAGTTTTCCCGGCGCAGCTCGCCGCCCGCGCCCCGCGCGCCTCCACCTCCGCGGGCTCTGCTTCTCCAAGTCACCAAACCCCCTGCCCCGGGGCCGGGGGACGGGGCGCCTGCCCGGGCCCAGTAACTTAAAGTTTCCTCCGGAAGGAAATGATCAAAGCGAAGGAGAAAGCCCTCCCGGCCTCGGCCAGGGCCGCCGCGGCTCTAGGTGCCCGCGGAGGGAGGGAGGGTCTGGGGGGCCGGCCCGGCCCAGCTCCGGCTGCGCGAGGCCCGAGCGCGGATCCCGGGAAACCAGCCGGCGGGGGCGGACCGAGCTGAGAAAGCCGAGCAGAATCGGGACCCGAACCCCACTGGGCTGGGGCGCGGCGGGGCTGTGGGGTGCGAGGAGGGCCAGGGGCACCGGGACAAGGTGGGCGCACGGGCCAGGGAGCGCGGGGGACGAGGAGGGGCGGGGGCGCGGAGACCTCGGGGGCGCGGGGGCTCTGGGAGCTCCGGGACCGACGAGGGGAGGTGGACCGGCGGGGGGAAAGGAGGGCGTAGAGACCAAGGGGAATCACCGGGGTCCCGGGACAAAAGGGGGTGCCCGGGGACCAGCGGGGTGCACGAAGGCTAGGGGAGCAAGGGGGCGTGGGAGGCGCACGGCCGAGGGTGTCGCCGGCGGCGGGCGGCGCAGGACTCACCCCGAGAAGGCACACTTTGAGCTCCCGTATCGCCATCATGTGCTCGGGACCGGTCCGGGCAGGGGCTCAGCATCCTCCGAGGCCCCGGCCGCGCCGCGCCCACGCCGAGCCAGCGTCCGCCAGTCTCCGCCTTTCCCTCGCGGCGCTGGCGGAACCGCCACCGCGGCTATTTCTGGGCCTGCCGCGGCCGGTCACGTGGCCCCGCCGGCTCCTCCCGGGGCTTCGGCCTGACTCCGGGGCCCCCGGCTCCCAGGAACGCCCCCAGACCGCGTCAGCGCCCCGGGACCGGCGGCGGCGGCGGCGGGGCGGGCAGTGCCTCCTCCCTCGGACGCCCGCAGCAGCCAGCCCCGGTCCTGCAGAGCCCGCTGGGGCATCTGCCTCTCCAGCCCCGACCCACCGGCTGCAGGGCCCCGGGGTGGAAGGAGGACAGGACCCCACGACCGAGTGCCTCACTGACTGTTCCCTTCCTCATCAGAAAGAAAAAAAACAACAAAAAACAAAGTGCATGCTGTCAGGCGAGATCCTTTGCACAGGAGCATTTTGGAGTCTGTGTCCATCCCATCGTTAAACGACATTAGAAGTTCCTGACTGAAATGAAGCCAAGCAAGAGACAACTGTGAGGACTGGAAGAAGGGGTTAACTCTGCAGCCCACAGTCTCCTGCAGTTCCTAGCACTGGGGCTCAGTGGACCCCCATGCAGCTCTTGGCTCTCATGCCTGAGTTTGTTTTTGTTTTTTTTTTTTGTGTTTTTTTTTTTGCTGTATGTAGTTGAAAATGGTTCTAGAAGCAATATTCTGTTCCTCCCTCCACAACAGGCATATCGGTGTCTGAAAATTAAACGCACATTCTAGAGAAGAAGCTGCCTTGCTCAGTACAGACAAGGCTACAACCTGCCTGGGCAGACAGACACCCAGCCCTCAGACTCCAGGAATATGTAGCTCCAGGCAGACCTGCATCCTTTCTTCACCTGTAAACGAAAGGAGGAGGTTCCGGCTGGAGATAGTCAAAGGCTGGGTGGAACTATGCTCTTTTGTTCTCCGTGCATGGCTCAGCGTGCTTCGCCCACTCTGATGACTACTTGTTGCTGCTGGAGAAATGACATCTCTTACCTGAATAATTCACTGGCACTTCTAGTTGGAAATAATATGGTTTAAAAAAAACAAGCCAGCCGAGATTGGTTTGGCTCAGTGGATAGAGCGTCGGCTTGCGGACTGAAAGGTCCCAGGTTCGATTCTGGTTGGGGGCGTGTACCTTGCTTGCGGGCACATCTCCACTGTGGGGCGTGCAGGAGGCGGCTGATCAATGTCTCTCTCTCATCGATGTTTCTGACTTTCTCTCTCTCTCTCCCTTCCTCTCTGTGAAAAATCAAAATTAAAAAAAAGCCAAAAAATAAAAAAGTTCAGGCACTATCCCAAACTCTCTGGCCTTTCTCCTGGCTTGCCAATTTTGATCCAAGACATTTCCGTTCCCCCAAGCAGACCACCCATCTTGATTATCTGGCTTTGCTCTCATTGAAGCCAGGGAGGTTAGGAGCACCCAAGTAGCCCAATACCATGGAGACTTCTGCATCAAGGCCTCCAGAGAGAAAATCCTAGAAGCTGGGGTCAAAACAGAGAATTGGCGATTAAATTACCAGAGCAGCGGGTGTTTCCCTCTGACAGGTGCAGGCTTACTCACACAAATCTGGACTAAATTATCCAAAAAGTAGCTCTGTGCAAGATACAGGTCCTATTCAACAAGGAGATTGTTTTATCAGTCTCTGTCCTTGGTTTAGTGTCCAAAGTGTGAAAGGAGGCCAGCCTAGAATTGCCCAGCCTGGGTAACAATACCTGGCTGTGCTCAGATTTACTGGGGAGAGAAAAAGTGCTACACAGTTGCGGAGGAGACATCATGGTAAAGCCACTGCTGACCACGGCCTTCCACAGGCTTCCCTAGCATGTAGCTCCTCCCTGGAAGTATGACTTGAATCTCCATGTAGAAGTGCTTCCTTTTAGCCTTTCTTCTCACCTCCCAAAAGCTGGTCAAATCAGAATGGAAGTCTTATCCATTGTCTACACCCAATGGAATGAGTAGGAATTCATGAAATTGCAATAGGTTGCTGAGGACAGGACCATCTCCAGACAAAAATGAGCTGGCATAATTTTTCTTCCATGTCCTTACTCTTCTTCATGATTCTTCTCATTCCACGCTCTTCAACATTAACCGTGGTGTCTGAGATGCTTGTGTGGTTTCTAAGCTTTCCTGAAATAGTCCCTTGTTCAAGTCTTCCCCCACCCCCACCCAAAAATATACCCTAGGCTGCTTGCCCTGCTCCCCACTCCCAACCTTATTAAAAATCACCTTATCTGAGATGAAAATCAAAACAACAATGAGGTACCATCTCACATCTGTTGGAATGGCTATCATCAACAAATCAACAGATGGGCAAGTGCTGGAGAAGATTCGGAGAAAAAGGAACCCTCTTGCACTGCTGGTGGGAATGCAGACTGGTGCGGCCACTGTGGAGAACAGTATGGAGTTTCCTCAAAAAACTAAAAATGAAACTTCCACAGTAATCCCACTCCTAGGAATATATCCCAAGGAAACAGAAACACCAATCAGAAAGGATATATGTACCCCTATGTTCATAGCAGCACAATTTACAATAGCTAAGATTTGGAAACAGTCTAAGTGCCCATCAGCAGATGAGTGGATTGAAAGACTATGGTACATCTACACAATGGAATACTACACTGCTATAAAAAAGAAGGAACTCCTACCATTGGCAACAGCATGGATGGACCTGGAGAGCATTATGCTAAGCGACATAAGCCAGTCGGAAAAAGATAAATATCATATATCTCACTCATTTGTGAAATATAATGAACAACATAAACTGGTGAACAAAAATAGAACCAGAGTCATAGAAGCATCGAATAGACTGTCAAACCTATGAGGGAAGGCAGAAGGTGAGGGGGTAAGAGACCAACCAACCGACTTATATGCATGCATATGAACATAACCAATGGACACCAACAGGGAGGGTGAGGTGAGGGCATGATCTGGGGGGGGGGGGAGGATGGGGAGTGGTCAATGGGGAGAAAAGGAGACTTATGTAATACTTGAAACAATAAAGAATTAAAAAAAAATTTAAATCACCTCATTTGAGTCTGATACTGACCAGGCAGAATGTGTGCTTTACCATGTGGCAATCCTACTCTGTCAACCAGACCTCCTTCATGAGTTTATACTCTCTCCTCAGCCAGGTCACCCTTGGGGACTTTGAAACTGGCCTCATGAAAAACCTGGTCTCCATGATCAACCCAAAGTGACACATTGACCCTCACCAGGAAAGAGGGAAGAGGACTGCTATGAGGCATATTTGGGAGTGACAGGCCCTGGGTAGCTCTCAACTTTTTAAAGACATAATGTTCTCTACGAATGCTATTATTATACTCTAAGATTACTGCAGTAAGGGCCTATCCTGACTCCTATCCTCTGGAATTTTCTGAAAATATGAAGAGGTTCTGATAGTACTTAAACAGAGTTAAATAAAATTCAATGGCATATAACTGAGAATTTATCAACGTAAAACAACAGAAAATGCAAGTTTTTCTTAGGAGGCCTTTGTAAAGTAAAAGGTCATTGTACTGATTCAGACTTCTGCTTTTCGGCTGCTTTAACCGTCTTCAGTGGTGCTATACAAGAAGAAAGCCACACTCTTCAGTATAGCTTGCCCAAACTAGCCTCTTCCCTGCTCACCTGGTGACACCCCATCATTTTTCAAAGACCTGCTCAAATTTCATCTCCTTAGGAAACTCTACCCCTGAACTTGACTATACTCTTCTTACATTTTTTCTTAGCATTTACTGAACATAAATAAA
>PVJN01055644.1:0-13013 GCA_004026805.1 Lasiurus borealis | reverse complement strand
CATACAACTATATATACATCAAAATGCCAATTTGGGTTACTTCTAGATGATGGGGTTTCAGATAAGCATTTGTTTTTAAATTTCATAAGCATAAATGGTAAATTCTGCTTGGTTTGCATTTTTCTAAAATAAATACATATCACCTGCATAATCCTAAAAGGTAATGGAAGAAGGCAAAACATCACCAACTATTTTTTTTTCATGACAAACCAGAGAAGATCATCTGCTATTACAGATACCAGAAAGATGAGCTAACATCCTTATTAGAGATTTTTCAAATCAGCAATAATAATAATAATAATAATAAATGAACACAACCACAGAAAAATGAGTGAATAACCCAGGCAAAATAAAATAATTCAAAAAGGAAGAAACACATTGTCCCAGTACAGTATATGGGAGAATGTTCACCCTTACCTGGAACTCACAAAATACAAACTAAAGCAACATGGAGACACTGCTTCACAGTTACTGAATCAACAATTGTAGAATTAAAATATCCCTGGCAATGGCTTAGAGGTGTGATGTGTCCATGCAATGTACATGAAAAGATACATGAATATTTTAAGGACAGGACAGTTTTGCAGTAGGTACCAAAGGTTGATCAACCACTGTCAAGTAAAGAAAAAAAATAATAACTTAGTGAAATCATTGTAAAAATGTATGAACTGTTTGCCATTGAGTGAATATAAAGTAAACTGATAAATAACTTCATAGAAGCTGCCTCTGGGTAGGGTGGTGATGAATGACGCTTTGGGGTTATTTATCTATGTTTTCTAAATCTTCCATATCACATGAACACCTGCACAAAGAGGGAAAAATATTTGAGAATGGAAGAGTTACTTCCCCACAATTTTCTCTCAAATTAGAAAGATGAAATAATAGTTTCTTTGGTAACAGACTTTACCAGTGAAAAAAAGAAAAAGTAGACCAGGAGCAAAAACAAAGCAATAAAAAATAAAGGCAATAACAATTTAGTCTGAAGAATCTGCAGTGCACTGGACACCTGGTGACACTCTCACTGCCTAGACACCCCACCTGCAACACACCCAGGGCTGGGGCACAGACACAGGCGTGAGAATCAGTCCTCTGCTTGCCACAGGTGCTGCAGACCCGGGCAAGGCACTCACCCAGCTGGGCTCCATCCTTTTGTGATCCCCTGAAGAAGCCCCACTGAGGAGTGGCCTCACCCACCTCCCATCTCTGTGCCATGATTCCAACATTGCCGGCAACTCTGAGTTACCCCACGGTGTGATTTAGTCAAGAAGCACCACTGCTATGAAGATTCCTAAGCTGTCTTAGGGAACTAAGGCTCAGGGATGAGCTTTGACTGACACCTAGATGACCACACCTTCTGTGGAGACCAAGAGCTTCCCAGGCCCTCCCTGGATGGACCATTTTCTCAGCTTCCAAGTAGGGGAAGTCGTGGCGCGGGGAGGATGGGGAGGACTGAATGACCCATTTCTCGGTAGGTTGGCTGGTCTGCTCATTGACTCACCAGATCCTTATTTAGGTCTAGTCTGTGTGGGGAACCATCCAGGGCAAAAGGAAGACAGCTCCTGGATCCAGCTGCCTTTACCCCATCGACACAGTGCAGCACGGCGAGCAGGGCCCAGGGACAGAAGGAACACCCCTTGAAGCAGGAACTCAGTGATAACAAGTTCTTCCAGGTAAAAGGCTGGGGTGGGGAGACTGAGGGAAGAGGGTGCCTGAAAGCAGAGTGTGGGATTCATCGAGGATGGCTGGAGCCCTATGTCTAATCCCACATCCCCACTTCAGAGAAGGGCACTAGGGCCTGGCAGGTGCATTCATTTCCCAAGGGCTCACAACTAAGTTTGGGCAAGGAGCCCGGATTCTGATACTTTTCTTGGACAGTGTTCCAGGGACCACTTGGAAAGAGCATCAGGAAGACTGTCTGGGAGCACCAGGGGCCGGGGGCATTTTAGAACAGCTTGCGGAAACAGGTAGCCCTGAAGTCCGCTGGCTGGCACTTTGGAATCCTCACTTCTGTGGGTACTTCTTAACCATTCACAAAGACACTCTTGGCTGGATCACACAAGACTTATTAGCAAGGAATGCAGCCACCATAGAGCATAATGCAATAACCAGTTTATAAAGCTGGACAAATACACGATGCCTGTGTGTGTGTGTGTGTGTGTGTGTGTGTGTGTGTGTGAGAGAGAGAGAGAGAGAGAGAGAGAGAGAGAGAGAGAGAGAGAGATTAACTGAAACATTACCCTCCTGTATAATCGAAAGATTCCAATTGAGAAAAACACATTTAGACCTTGCAATTTATTTTTTTCTTTCACTTTGACCCTCCATTCATATGGCCAATAAGTTGTCAACCATATTTACAAAAACATGTTTGTATTTTTCAGTTTCCACATTTCTGGGCTCACCATTCCTCAGTCCATCTCATCGTAATAATAAACCTTGGATCACAGGTAGGGTTATGCCACAAAGAGTTGCGAGAAGTACTCCAAACTAATGCCGGAAAAGCACACCTGAAGAGGAGCATAAAAGAAATACATGGACCAAAATGTACCTTCTAGATGAACCTGGGAGTTAAGACACTCTACCAGGTTCCAGGTGCATCTTCGTCATTCTCTATTTGTGAATGGACAGGGTCTTCAGGAAAAGCCAGCAAAACTACGTAGCTGCACCGAGGAAGCATCTCACCCGCAGACTGAAGGCAATTACAGAAGCCACCGATACTGCGAGGAGCCCAGAGCCGAGGCTGGCTGAGGGTGAGGAAAGCCCTGCCTGTCTACTTGGAGACGTACACTCAAGATTAGAAACATGTTCGTTGGCTCATGTATATTTTTCATATACATCCTCAAAAAACAGTCCTAGACGGTTTCCATTGTCCCATATTTTCTCAAAAAAAAAAAAAAGTAATTGACTATGCCCTTATCTCCATAGCTTCACAGTTTAGAGCACAGTGTTTTGTTTTTCTGGTTTTTCAAATGCAACCAGGAGTCTAAGGTTTACTTTCACTTTGCCTGCACCCTGGTTCGGCATGAGTAAGATCTTTGGCTATTACCCTTTTTCATTAAAATAGGTGAGAAGTAAAGATATATATCGCCAAGTGTGAACATTTCAAATGAGCACAGCAACAAGTCTATTTAATGGGAACGCCGGTGATGTTTCTCCCACTTCCAAGGACAAAGCCGTGTTTCACTGCTCTGCGTGTGTACGCTCACACGTGTTCGTGGCCATGCTCCCGTTTCTCTAATTCTACTAAACAGGGAGAAGATCAAAGGAATTACAAAGCGGCATCACCTCTCCATCAGAAAACTGCTTTCCTGAAAGAGCCCTAAAAACGCAGGTGCCGGTTCTCCCCCGTGGAATGAGGAAGAAGACATTTTCCAAAATTAAATTTCAGGCGATAATTCTCTGCAAAGGAAGATAACTTAAGGGGCAAGGCAGTGCCTGCAACCGAATCTAACATCTGTTTTAAGTCATAAAGGCCATTACATTCTGTGGGTTGTGCAATTTGCTTTTTAACCAACTTTCTTACAAAAGCGTGGCAAGATGGCATATTTAAGACCAAGGGCACCGGGACCTGCTCCCCGGGAGAGGAGGCATGGGCCTGGGGGCAGGAGGAGTGGCCCCAGGGACAGGCGCCACCGTTCTCCAGGAAACAGCGCCTTCCAAAGGTGGGCAGCTCTGAACGCAAGGTCACGTCCACATCCGTGGCATTGGGACAGATTTCTGGCAACTGCCAATGGCGTTACAAGGACAGGCACTGGGTGGGGGCGGATGGTAGGTGGTGGGTTGATGGGGCCATTAGAAAAAATGGAGGAGTGAGGGCCCGTTCCGCCAGGGTGCCTCCCGTGCAGAAAGGTCCAGCGAAGGCTCTTCCTGGATAGAAAAATCTATCTGGGAGCCTCCATTTACTGGAGTAGGAAGATTATGAAGAAGCCAGAGAGACCGCCCAAACACTGCGGCGTACACTTGGAATAAATCCCGCAGCCCTCACGCCAGCATCTCCCAGCACGGCTCCCGCACTCCATTACTGTGAATGTCCTTTGGCCCACAGCAAAAAATATTGACAAAATTCCGCTTTCGAGACAGTTATTGTCTCTGGATACTTGATAGCAGCCTTCAGAACTTCACCTGCTGGCATTAAATTCTGGAGTTTGGGTGAAAGGAGAGAAAATTTGCCACATCTCAAGCTCGCCCTGCTAGAGCAGCAGCAAATCAAATTATTCTTTCAATTAAACCAGCTTTGTGCCTAAAGGAAAAAGAGGCCGGGGGCTTGGCTTTCTTTCCCGCCCCCTCCCAGGGAACCAAAGCCGTCACCTCCCCTAAACCCCATGACTCGGACATGATCTAAATGGCTTCGTGTTCTTGGGAAACACAGATCATAAAATTAAATCTACGATCAGAGATTTCAGTATCACTGGGTCTGCGCTCACCAGCAATCAGTGATGGAAAGCTCTGCATTCTGCATCGGGTGCATTTCCATGGGCCCGACTTTTAGGGCCCTCCTGCGAGCGAGCTCGTTCTTCCCTCTATCTCTCTCTCTCTCCATATCTCTGTTTCTCCCTCTGTTTCTCTCTCTACCTCTGTCTCTCTCTCCCTCCCTCTGACCCATCCAGGCCTCAGTGCTGATACCGCAGAAGCCAGTGATGCCACCTCAGGGGGTGAACAGAGACCTGGACTCCCAGAGTCACCCACTTCCTTGGCCATGGGACGTGCACACGTCTGTCACACAGTCACGGGCAGGGAGGCCAGACAGCTCTGCAGCTGGATGCGTCCCACCCCTCCCTGGGAGCGGGACCCAGTCTTCAAGAGGAAATGCCCACGCCCAACTCACACATGCTCCGTGCTGAACGCTCCTTTCACCGTGTCTGGCTTAAGGGGAGCTAAGTGTGAAACACCCATCTTGGGCTGCGGACCCTGTACAGCAGGGATGCGTGGATGGCTGCTGTGCATGGGGAGGGGCGGGAACCCGTCTGGGGGTGGGGGTGGGGGACGCTGTCCACATCACTGAGCTGCATTAGCAGGCGTCTGGCACAGGCTGACGGAGATGAACACTCGGAATAATCAGGACACTTAGAGGAGGAAAACACGGCCTTTTTCCGGTTACGGACACCACACGGGCAGCATCAGGGACCTCGACGTCGTTTGCTAAGTGCCACGATTATGAATAATTTGTGACAGGAAGGGAATGGCAGGCACTTTCTAATGAGGATGCTCACAGTCACAGGGGAACGCATGCCGCTGGTACGTGCCCGCATACGACGAGACTCTCCCAGCCTTGAAGCACCGCTACAGCTTCAGTAAACAAATTTCATAGGGCCAAAGGGGAAACCCCCTAAAATAACATAAATCAGAACAAAATGAGAAAGCAAACATCCGGCCGTTCTTCAAGTCTTACTGTGATCGTAAGGAGACAGCTCAGGTCTACACCCCGCAGCCCCTGAAGAGCCCGACCGCGTCTTTCCAAAGCCCAGAGCTCCGTGTGTTTCAAGACAAAAAGCACGACACGGCACCAGGATCGCCGAGAAGGTATTTTAAATATCCACAAAGTACTTAACAACTTCCATCGATATACCCCCTAAAAGGTGGGGGATTCCTGGAGATGCCTTCACTTTAACAAGAGGGACACCTGCATGTGGAGTCTCTGTCTGCTTCCGTCGCTATAGGGAGCACCGGCTATTTTCCTGAATCCAACTTCTAAGAACACTGACGTGGAATTCACCTCCTCCCTGCTCTTCTCTTTTTACCTAAAGGCAAAGAGCAAATCCAGTTTCTCTGCACAGATTGTAGGCCTGGTTTTAATTTGTGCAATAGTCCTTTTGATAACAACGCCTAGTTAAAACATCCATTAAAAGTCTGTAGCAGGCATTTAATGGAAGGAAAGCCTAATAGGGTTCCACTGTGACTCCTTCATTAACTTCTAAAAGAGTTTGCTGCTACAGTGTTGGGGTGGGGGAAGGGGGGGGAAACTGAGATTGAGAGAGGAGTGGGCGTGGGGACAAAGACAGATCTGCAAAGGTGTGTGTGGGTGGGTGTGGGTGTGTGTGTTGGGGGGTGGGTGTGTGGAGAAGAGGGAGAGAGAGAGAGAGAGAGAGAGAGAGAGAGAGAGAGAGAGAGAGAGAGAAGAAAAGAGAAGAGAGAAAGAGGAGAGAAAGAGAAAAAGAAAGAGAAAGAGAAAGAGGAGCTTTTCAGGGCTGGCTTAAAAATCTTTGAAAAGAACTGGGTCAACTATCTTTGCTATTCCAGCTACCTAAACGAACTGTTGCTGAACCAAGACCTCATTTTGTAAGTATCACCCATTCTCTCCAAGTTATAAAAGTGAGACTTTCGGGAACACAGGACTTAAGTGAGTGTTGTCCTGAGTCCACCAGAGCGCAGAACACACCCGGATTTTAAAAGCCAGGACTGAAGTAGACCCCTGATCAGCCAAACCAACTACCCAGGAACAAAGGCCCACAGCAGGGATGCTCTGACCCACGATGGCACCACCGGAGAAACCGCCCTCAGTCCCTGTGCTGGACCCCTGCAGAGGACTCAGCCCACCTCCACTGGTCTGGGAGGGAAGGAGGCCAGGCTTGAATGATGTCCCAAGGTTGACACAGGGGTTCCCCAGCACCTGGATGTTCTGGCACGGGGGGAGGGCCACTCCTGGCACCATGCAGCCGTGCTGCAGGGGTGCGGCAAGTCCTCGGGCGATGCCATTCTGCCTGTGGCTACTATACCTTCCTTCCTGATTCAGTGCCCAGCAGCCTCATGACCTTCCAACAAGTTCCTGTCACCTATCCCTAATTCGGAGCCCACATCTGCTGTAGTACTTCATTAGAAACTTGTTGTTCTTTGATGTTTTGTTTTGTTTTTTTGTACTCTGGTTTTCAAGCTGCCTGTTTGTTTTTTTTGTTTTGTTTTGTTTTGTTTTGTTTTTTAATATATTTTATTGATTTTTCACAGAGAGGAAGGGAGAGGGATAGAAAGTCAGAAACATCGATGAGAGAGCCTCCTGCACGCCCCACAGTGGAGATGTGCCCGCAAGCAAGGTACATGCCCCCAACCGGAATCGAACCTGGGCCCTTTCAGTCCGCAAACCGACGCTCTGTCCACTGAGCCAAACCAGTCTCGGCACTGCCTGGTTTTGATGGTCTGGCCCTCACCCTGTTTCCCATCAGCCCTATTGCCTCCGGGATGCTCTCACCATGTTATAGCTGAGAGGCAGAAGCCAACACCATATCAGTGCTTTTCAGAAAAGGCAAAACGGTCCATGTTAAACTCAAAGGACAACTGTGTACATATAAAGCGCATTAAAAAAATTGTGGACTCTGACTCACTCAGGAATGGCCTTTGGTATCACCCTCGCATCGGTCAGTACACACCTGTGGGCCAGCAAGTCTCCATGAGGACCCATCAGTTCCTCCCTGTTGCTATGGGACCAGCCCTGGCCACATGCAAAACACCAAGGGGCCAAGATGGTACTGTTAGTTGCTTACTATCAACAATCACTATTGGCTATCAGTAGCTAATACTTGCAAAGCATCCTGAGCACACTAATGATCCACAATCAGCTACAGATCCACCTCCACTCTTCAGTAACAGCTGTGGCCCAAATGATAAGGCATAACAAATTTCTCCTTTGGGTGAAATGTCTTGAGTGGGTCCCCAAAATTCGTGTCCTCCTAGAAACCCAGAATGTGGCCTTATTTGAAAATACGGACTCTACAAATGTAATTTGTTAAACTAGGATGAGGTCATCAGACTTGAACGGATCCTCAACCAGTGATCAGTGACCTTGTAACAAGAAGAGAGAACATGCAGGCACAGAGGAGCCAGACACACGAAAAGAAGACTGTGGGATAACGGAGACAGAGGCTGAGGGACGCAGCCACAAGCCAAGGAATGCCGAGGAGGGCCAGGGCCACCTGAAGCCAGAGGGGTGAGGACGGAGTCTCCAGGAGAGAATAAATTTCTACTGTTTTTTAACTTTTGGTTTGTTTAACTACTGAACTCCCTCCGGTTTGAATTTTTACTTATTTTTCTGAGCTTCACTAAACAAAGAAGAACTCAAAGAAGTTAGGTAAGAGAATCCTAAGCAAAATGGAACAGACATTAGTTCCCCCAATTACATAGGGAAATGGCCAGTTTGGTCCTCACCAGGAGAGCCAGTGGGGAGGCGGGACCCTCAAAGGGATGTCTGCAATTGAGACAGGAATCGGGGGTGGGGAGACTTCAGGCCACAGTAAGGAGAGGGCTCCAGGGGAGAGAAGGCAGGTGTCCCTAGACTGAAACCTAAGCCAGCAAAGAGCTAAGGCAGCACCTGGGAGCTGGACACTCATCCAGGGTGCAGATCAGAAAGCAGAAAAGACCTTACAGGACTGAGCCTGTGGATGCTCCCAGGAACTCAACGGCTTGTAACCCATGATGTTTCTGAGGACGGCTATGGCACTTGAAGTTTCACACCTATTATCTAAGTCTCCCATAAAAATTCTAAGCTGGGCCAAAAAAAAGAACAAAGTCTTTCTCTCTTTAAAAACCAACTCACTGCCCCTGAAATTTGCAGAAAAAGCTGACATGCCTAACACGTGTACAGGAGAAAAAGGAGAAGACACTCTTTTTGAAAGCATTGTCTGTTTAAGATAGCCGTACAGGAGTTTAGGTTTGCTTGGTAAAGTTACCAGCTACTCGTTTGAAAACTAAACGCTGCAAGGATATTTATATTTCCTAAGTTCAAAAGACCATAATTTATCTTTGAAGGATAAGGTCCATCAATGAGCTCAATAAGGGCACCAAGCACTTTAATCCTATTTTTCTCCCTTTCATAATAAAACACAAAGAACTGCTGAGAAACATATGGCCACCCCCGGCAGCAGAAGCAGACCGGCAGGATCCACAGGGCTTCTCAAACAGGGAAACTGATGCCAGGCTTTCAAATAAAAAATAAAAGCCATTGAGACTTTAATCTCATGTTCAAAAAAGTGAGAATTGTTTTCATAACCAAGAGTTTCAAATGAAAATTTAATTGAGTTACATTTTTAATAAAAAAACAGTTTTATAATTTTGTCATTCGTATAATTATTTTGGAATTTTATAAATTATTAAATTGCATTATAATGTGAGCTTAATTGCACGATGAGCACATGGTCAAGGTGTCCACGTTCTCCCATAATGCATGCTTCTCAGGAAAGGCCAAAAAAAAGTTTCAGGAGCTCAAAAGAAGCATAACTTGAACCCCACCCCCATTACATTTTTAATCAAAAAGCAAACTGGGACATTAGTATTGAACTATCAACCATTCACTTAATGAAGGCCATTATCTTCTTAGGATCCTAAGGAAGGTGGGGAGGGGGTATTCAGAGGAAGCTTCGCGCCCTTCTCTGGCACTGCCTTATCTACAGCCCTGGAAGTGGTGGCCACATGGCCGCCTAGAATTTGCAGGACACTCACACCGGGCTCCTCTTCCCATCGCACTCTCCCTCACGACATGCCCGGCCCCATGTCAGAGGCAGCATTAGGGTGCTGTAGCCTGGTCTAGATTTGATAACAGTAACTGAGCTGGTATGAAGTCACACATCTTATAAAGGCAGGCATCTATATTAATAAAAAGGTAATATGCTAATCAGACCAGACATCTTCCGGATGTCTTTCCTGACAAAGCCAGGCCTGGGCAAAGCTGCCCTTGGTTCCAGGAGAAACTTCCCATGGTCTCAGGTGCCTGTGGCTGGCCAGAGGGAGAGAAGCCTGGGTTCTGGGTGCAGGGGCCGAGGTAGAGGTGGTTAGGGGTGATCAGGCAGGTAGGCAGGGGAGCAGTTAGGGGCGATCAGGCGGCAATCAGGCAGGCAGGAAGGTGAGCTGTTAGGAGCCAGTGATCCCAGATTGCAAGAGGGATGTCCGACTGCCAGTTTAGGTCCAATCCTTGCGGGGTCCCAGATTGAAGAGAGTTTAAGCTGGGCTGAGGGAACACCTGCTCTGTGCACAAATTTTGTGCACTGGGCCTCTAGTCAGAAATAAAAGACCACATCCCATTACCCATGTGGGAGAAATGGCTGGATTATCTCTCAGTGCAGTGAAACATGAGGGCAAAACAACTGTGTCAGGCAACTAATTAATGTTATTTTTCTGGATTCTGTCATGTTTTCAGCTTTTTAAGATTTGTTGTTTATTGTCACATCCTCTCTTCTACTAAATATCACCCTCACAGCTAGTGTTATTATTTATAAATTTGTACTTTTTGTCTTAAGGGGTCTCCTCACAAACCAGGACATGGTGGAAATATGCAGACTCTCTCTTGTCTTCCTCACAAACGTTTAAATTTGGTAGCATTGCCCCTCCACCTCTGGAGGCTCCGTGGAGACTGGCAGCCAGGCCCTGACTTTGATAAGCATTTCCAGTTGGTGTCACTACATGAACATGCTACCCATATACAGAAAGCAAACCAAATATCCTCCACCTCAATGGATTTCCTAGAACATTGACTTAATCACCCAATTGGCCAATTCTCAGTCATTTTAGAGTTCCCAGTGTACCCCTTATGGGCAATATGGGGAGCTACCTGTTCACTACCTACCTCACCACCAGTGGGAGTTCTGTCGTGAACAGTAGTGTAGACGCCTGTTATGTGATGTCTGGAGAAGTCCAGTCGTGGGCACTTGGGTGCCCCAGACCACTCTGCACACCCCACATCCTGACCATGTCTGCTTCCACCTCAACACACACAGAATTGCGAAGTGCAAATTACTCGGCTGGCTTAAAAGAGTCAAAAGCAAAGTATAAGCCTGTCCAAGAAGCATCAGATAAATTAGTAAGTGAGACACGTGATGAGTTTTTAGTAAATAAAGAGTATTTCTAAAAACATCCCTAACTTTTTGAGCCTATGTAATGAAGGCCATTCAGTTTCTCCTACAAAACAACACTGGAGCTCCTGGAGAAATAAAAATGGAAACAAAAACTGTGTGTGTGTGTGTGTGTGTGTGTGTGAGGGGTATTCATATATGCATTGATACACATGTGAGGAGTAAGACTTCTGTTCTATCTCACACACAGAGTGTGAGAGCCACTGAGAGATTCACAAGGGAGGTGCAGGAACCACCGGGACACTCCGCTTCCAAAGGAGCACACATCCCAGGGATCCTTGGTCCAGCTCCCTTGTTCCACAGGTGAGGAAGCCGAGGCACCCCTGCAGCCTGTTAGTAGAAGGGCAGAGGTAATCCTGTAGCACCCTGAGTTCCAGTCCCTACACCCCAACAATCCGAGACAGATTCTAAGGGAGATATCCGACAAGAACTAAAGCATGGACAACACATGGGTGGCTTCACAGGTCAGAGAGTCAGACTTCCTGAGCTTCATTTATAAGATCTTATCCATCTTATGCTAAATGAGCTGAGGACAGTCTGTGACCTACCTCTAGGGCCTCAATCTTGGTCAGTCTCACTCTAATGGAGCTGATACATGATAAAAATTAAATCACATAATATCAGTAAAGTGTGCAGGCATATAGGAGATTCAGCCAGTCTACACATATTTATTGAACACCTACTATTTCCCTGACACATGTACAGTGGCGAACCAAACAGACACTCTCACCACCCCTGACCCCATCCTTTGGAGCTTAAGTTCTAGAGAAAATGTTCCCTGCCATTATATTAGATGCCTGTACTTTTCAAAGATACATTGAGAAGAACGCCAAACTTACCATTTCGTAACTGGATATTCAGATGTGTCCCTTAAACATGTTTTTTATTATCTACTGCCCCTAGAAGCAAATGCAACTTTGGGGATATTGTTCAAAAAGAGATGATACCTAAGAGTAACTTTCCGCCTTCCTGTCCCAACAAGAGCCCAGGAACACACAATTAAGAAGCCACATGTTTTAAAGGGATGTGAAACTTCAGTAATGGGGTCTGCCCGAAGAATCCTGATGACCTACCTTCATGACTCCAGAGACATCACAGGGAAGAAAGGGTGAGGGCCACACACCTGTCTGACAGAAAGGGGCTGAGCTACACCAACAACCGTGGAACAGCAGCAAGGCCCCTGGCTGGTGACCAGCACTCTCAGAACTTAACACATACACACTGTGCATCCCACAGAATTCCTCCATTAGACACAGATAGAGATCCAGGGTCTGAAAAGTGGAATCTGAGGAGAATAAGACCGACTGGCATCAACATCGCAGCAAGGAAAGCGTCTTCCCATCCAAAAGCAGGAAAGGTGACACAGTGACCCCAGGCCACACAGCAGAGCCGAGGACACAGAAGGCAGGGAGTTCCCCAGGCCTGAGGCTAGAGCAGATTATGGCTGCGTGACTCGGAGGCAAGGAAGAGAAGACAGGTGAGATAAAATAGATTTTTTGTTTCCCACCTTTAATCCTGATCCCATTTATTCCATTACACAATAAGACGTTTACATCCATGGGTTACGTAATAAAATACTTTACATAAAGTTAATATTGGTAACCACTCTAGTTTCCAAAATGCTCTACCTCTACCATGGGACCCACGACCTCGAGAACCTGCTTACCTATTTTTCATTCTCTTAGGATTGCTGGAAACAAGCAGTTGCTCAAGGTAAATACTTATTGGATAACTAAACCAATGAATGAATAAGCAATTAAGGAAGTGAGCAAAGGAGCTCTCTGAGGTAGGAATCAGGGCCAGTGTTCACAGTCATGGTGTACAGCTGATAAATCTAAAACCGAAAGAAAAGACATGGCATCTGCAAGTGGGGTGCGGACATGAAAGCCATCCCATTGTTCTTTGCCCAACAGCATCAATGCACAACCTTGGGTCACCTTGTGGCCCCAAAGAGATGAGAATGAGAGGCAGTGACCCAAGTCCACATATCAAGAAGCCAAAGGGGCCCTGGCCAGTTCGGCTCAATGGACAGAGCACCGGCCTGCAGACTGAAGGGTCCTGGGTTTGATTCGGGACAGGGGCACATACCTGGGATTCAGGCTCGGTCCCCAGTGGGGGGCATGCAGGAGGCAGCTGATCGGTGATTCTCTCTCATCATTGATGTTTCTCTCTCTCTCTCTCTCTCTC
>PVJN01055643.1:0-13013 GCA_004026805.1 Lasiurus borealis | reverse complement strand
CAGGTAGGGGAGTTGGCCCATCCTGATAGGCCAGGTAGGGGTCAGGGTCTGCTTACGCAGGTGTTTTGCCTTATTAGGTTATATCCCGGCACATTCTTGCTGGATTACCTAATGGTGGGTTGGGTAATTGGCAAGTCTCTTTGTCTCGTTAAGGGCGTAATCACCTAAGATGGAGGAAGCTGGAAAGAATTCCCTTTCAACATCATTTTATTGGAAGAATTTCTCATAAAAATGCATGAAAAATAGAAAAAAAATCTAGTGCATCTCTAACCTCTCCTTTCCAATTAATGGCTCAATGAAAGGATGACTGTTGAATAATGTATAGCGAAAGCTACAAAGTGAGCTTAAAAATTGGTGCAGGGAGGTAGGGAGCAGAAAGTTATGGAAAGTCTCAATCCCCAAATCCACCCCATCGCATATGAATTGAAGATATTCTAACATCCATGTAATCCTACATAGGATTTAGTTTAGAGTAAAATTCCTCAGGAATAATTATTTGAAGGCCCCCAAAGAAGGGAGCACAGGAGGATAATTTTTAGCAGTAAAGTGTGAGGGGAAATAATTAAGTTGTTAGGAATATGGGATTAGATAGAGACCTCACTTTAAATCTCAAAATCACCTCAGCAGGAAAATTAGGTTGGGGAAGATGTGGAGAGGAGAAGTAGAATGAATGGCTGAGCATATATATGTAAAGATGGAGTGGGCAACTACCACCTCTAATTTCTTGACCTTCCAAAACTTTCCCCTGATGACTTGGTACTACCAACTGCATTCAATGAAAAAACAAAAAATTTATTTTGACATGTTAAACAAGGATTAAAAATCCTCAGGGGGTGCCGAGACCAGTTTGGCTCAGTGGATAGAGCATTGGCCTGCAAACTGAAGGGTCCAGGGCTCGATTCCGGTCAAGGGTATTTACCGTGGTTGCGGGCACATTCCCAGTGGGGGACATGCAAAAGGCAGCTGATTGATGTCTCTCTCTCATTGATGTTTCTAACTCTCTATCCCTCTCCCTTCCTCTCTGTAAAGAAATCAATAAAATATATTTTTAAAAATATGCTCAGGGGACCTGACAAGGTACTGAGCTAAATTAGTATGACACTCAGTTGCAGTCCTGTTTGGTTTATTTCTGTTTTGTTTTTTTTAAGGTTGGTTTTCATGGAAGTTGACCAAGATCCTAGATATTTGAGGGACAGGGGCCCACTAGATCTCCAATGGGAGGACCTAGCAGTGTGCACAGCAGAGGTGAAGTGTGTGTTACACCATTTGCACCAGCTCCACAGTGCTGCGTACCTCCAATGATTACCTTCTCAGTTTATTACCATTATTACCTATCTGGCTCTACCATGGGCTGGATTGATATATGGGGTATATTTGTGAGGCTAAAATTCTTTCAGAAAATTTGCTAAAGAAAAAGAAGCACAAGAGGTGTCTACTGTTATAAAATACCGGTAATGGTGACAATACCTATAGGTTCTGATTTGATCTATGATGAACACAAGGTGTGCCTGATTTGAAAGTCAAATTTCTCTAGCACAGACAGGTAGATGATATTCTTTGTCAAATATTGAGAATTGGCCAAAACCTGTCTGGCTCAGTGGATAGAGCGTTGGCTTGGGGACTGAAAGGTCCCAGGTTTGATTCAAATCCAGGGCATTTATCTTGGTTGCAGCACAGGGCACATCCCCAGTAGGGGGCATGCAGGAGGCGGCTGATCCATGTCTCTCTCTCACCAATGTTTCTAACTTTCTATCCCTCTTCCTTCCTCTCTGTAAAAAATCAATAAAATATATTGTAAAAAAATACTGAGGATTGATAGAAAAAAAATACATTTTTATGGTGATCGAAATGAT
Organism: Lasiurus borealis; assembly: GCA_004026805.1. Classification (NCBI taxonomy): domain Eukaryota; kingdom Metazoa; phylum Chordata; class Mammalia; order Chiroptera; family Vespertilionidae; genus Lasiurus; species Lasiurus borealis. Next base: position 11,160 of record PVJN01055643.1, on the reverse strand, counting down.
TGAGCTACTCAGCCCCTTACATTAGATACCATGCAGCCATGGACTATTACATTTCAATTCCAGAACTGTGGACAGCATTCTGAGATTTTATGACTGCCTTGTAACCTTAAACATCCTCTCTTTGAAAAAGCTAGTTTCAAATTATCTATTATAGCTGCTGGCTTAAGGTATTATGGTTCCCTCCTCCACACACACCCCCTGAACAGTTTTTTGTTTGTTTGTTTGTTAGCTATTGCTGTTCAGGCAACAGAATACCCTTAGTTTGGGTGTAGAATGATAACAAGATTACAAGGTCTGTGGCCTACAAAAACACATACGTGGGAAGTGAGGTCAAACACAATACTAGGCAAAAGCGACATTACTGTCTAAAATGACAGGGGTGAACTTTAGGGACAGTGATCAAGGTGACCAAGCCAAGAGGAGGGATGTTGTAAAATGTGCACAAAGGAAAGGAGACATTTCAGGTTTGATTTTTCGAACTAAAAGAGAGGAAGATGGAAAAGCGGCAGGCCCTCCAGGTTCCCAGAGGGCAGCACTTCCCAGGTTCTTTGGAAGTTGCTTATGGCATGAACTGCTTTGTCCCATTCCCTGTGACAGTCATCTCATCTACCCCTCTCCTTAAAGAAGTTGCAGATAATACAATACAGCTAGATCCTTCCCTTCAATTCCCAACGCAAACACGAGAAGCAGAGGTTTCAGCAGACCGGTCAATTTCAGTAAACATCGCTCTCAAGTGAGCTTCTGATGAAATGAATTTGTAGTTTTTAAGAAAGGCTTGAAGGACGTTATAAATACCTGAATTATTTGTAGTGAAACATCAGAAATACACCTACCATATTCTAATGCAAAACATGCCCCAATTCAATGAAAGAAATCACTTACTCTCAGTATGGAATTTCTGAGCTGGAACTTGACCTTTCAACTGGGTGTGCTAATACCTTGCAGGCACACCCTGTGTTCATCACTGAGCAAATCAGAATCTATAGGTATTGTGACCATTACCTCTAACTATGGAACCAAAGGGCTATAAATGTGGTTTCTGCTATTAAAAACTCTCATGTTAGCCGAGACCGGTTTGGCTCAGTGGATAGAGCATCAGCCTGTGGACTGAAAGGTCCCAGGTTCGATTCCGGTCGGGGGCATGTACCTTGCTTGTGGGAACATCTCCACTGTGGGACGTGCAGGAGGCGGCTGATCGATGTCTCTCTCTCATCGATGTTTCTGACTTTCTATCCCTCTCCCTTCCTCTCTGTAAAAAAATCAATAAAATATATTAAAAAAAACCTCTCATGTTATACCTAGTCATTAGACTTAGAGCAAATGATATTCAATATCTAGACACTACAATATCCTAGAATGATATAGGTTGCTCAGGAGATTTTGAATCATTTCCTGATATAGACAATAGATCCCACTGCCTATTGCTTCAATTAGTCACTGGACTCATGTAGATTCTAGATCCTTAAAAACACTTCGTTAATGTCCATATTAGTTTCTTGATCACTACCACCTGTGTTTGGCAATAAAATTGTTTTGGAATTGGATAGTGGTGATGGGATGCTCCGCGTATACTGAAAAGCTACTGGATCGGGCAGTGTAAAGGATGACTTTTATGATATGTGAATTATAAGTCTGAAAAGTGTTATGAATATTAAAAAATCTTATTCATACAAACTCTGGCATCCTGCTGACAGCCTCTCAAGGAAACGTGCTGATGGCCGGGGCATGTCTCAGGCTTTCTCAGAAATGGCGAGCATGTGGGAATTACCAGGACAGTCCTGAATGATGACTCTCATCACATTAAGCATTAATGCTGGCTGCTCACTTTCTTCTCTGCTCTTAGGGTCATAAACAGCTAATAGGCATTCTATATCATCCTAATAGGAGAGTGGTGCTATGATTTACTAGTTTTGATTTCATGGTAGAACAACTTAAAGAGCTGTCCGCAGTGACATATGTTTACACTATAATGTCCCCATGAATGTGGTGACACTATTTTGCCATTAAGCTGAAAACAGAATAAAGAAGATTCTGGCTATCTACTTAAGGTCACATAACAACTTGGTAATGGAAGACCCATGGATCTCAGTACCATCTTTTTCATGGACATCGGTGCCTTGTTGTCCCTGCTCCCATTTTATTAAAAAGAAACCCAGTTGTTTACCTTAATATGTTGATGTAGTTATTGATAGACTAGGGTGTGCAAACTGGTGCCTGTAGACCACATGTGTATTTGTTTTAATTTGTGTCTTACAAGACTATAAACACAGGCAAGCATTATGTTGGGTTCTTAATTCGAGCTACTTAGTACCATTGTCTTATTGTCTGCCCATTGCAATACATTTGTTGGTTCCTGCATTCCACCAGCTGTAGCGCTTCCCCTGCTTTGGACATCTTAAAGCTGAATTACCTCTGAGGCCTGTTTATGACAACAACCAAAATGACAATAAAGGTCTATGCTGGCGTTTGCCTATATACTCTTCTTGGTTAAAATACCTTGATAACCAGGGCTAAATTAAGTTCTCAGAAGAGTAGCTTTGCTTTATTGTAAATTTGGTAAGATTCTGAGGAATTCAACATGGTTTACCAAATATTCTGGTTCTCTCCCTGTAATTCCCCTTCTTGTGGGAAGACTACACCGTTGTTCTCTTGAACTCAAAAGTGGCCATGTGAACTTGCTTTGTCTAAAGACAATTGCACAGAAGTGACCTATGTCACTTTTAGGCAGAAACGTCATCATCCTGAGCATGACCTGCCATTTTTATCTTCTTTTTCCTGCTACTATGAGTCATTTCCAAGATACTGAGAATGTTTCCTTACAGTTCCGAATTTTTCCCTTCTCTCCTGCCATCTTCTTTCCTGGCCCATTTGATTTCTGCTACAGAAGAGGGCATCTCTGAGTTACTTAGCTGTCAGCTCATTCTTCCTATCTTTAATGGCTGAAGCCCAACTTAACTTTTGAATTTTCCAATTAGAAGGAATGTGTATGTAAACAGTCCTTGGACTGAAAGGAGATGTGTTTGGGAGGTGGAAAGTTAACACGCCCAACTGGTTAACAAAAGCTTTGCTGACACTTGAGCCCCACTTCTTCCCCTTCCTGCTAAGAGTTATCCCTGAGGCATCAAAAAATCTGCCCCGTCAGCCTTGCCCCACCTGACGTCTTGCTTCTGAGGGTGCACACACAGTGACTATCTGTGTACTAGTATATGAATGTCAATCTGTTGCTATTGCTGAATATTAATTTTCCTACAGGTTCATATTTTTTCACCCTCATGAAAGCAGCCATTATGCCAAGCTCTGAGCTATACATGAGAGAGATACCACCTGTGCTACCTCACCCACATTCTTTTTTTAAAAATATATTTTATTGATTTTTTACAGAGAAGAAGGGAGAGGGATAGAAAGTTAGAAACATCGATGAGAGAGAAACATTGATCAGCTGCTTCCTGCACGCCCCCTACTGGGGATGTGCCTGCAACCAAGGTACATGCCCTTGACTGGAATTGAACCTGGGACCTTTCAGTCCGCAGACCGACGCTCTATCCACTGAGCCAAACCGGCCTCGGCCTCACCCACATTCTTGCTCTACTCATCTCCAGAACTGAGTACTATCCTTCTCTTTTCTCACCTCCCTCTGAGGCTGCTGCAGAGAGTTCAACTGCTGTCCCAGATTGCTAGTCAGATACATCCTTTAACTTCTTTGATGCTCATTTGATGTTCCTTTTTATTCGGTCTTACATTGGAGTGTTCAGTTTTTTCTACCACAGGGCAAATGATCCTAGAAGCTAACTGGACAGTCTCTCCAAGGATGTGGGCTTTGGATTCATTTTAGAGTTTGAAGTCCACATGGCAGGCAGCCAGAGGGGAAGATGGAGATCAGATGCAGAGAAAAACAAGCTGATATCCAGAAGCACACGCTGGAGTCCACGAGAGAACCTTAAAACTTGCATCAGTTCTTTTTGCCATTGACCCAGGTGTATCCTATAGAGGCTGGGTTCTTTGTCATAAATCTAAACACACAACCTTGAGCTGGTAATCAGAGAAGCCACAGCAGGATCCAAGGGCAGATGGAGCAGTTGCAGCCCTGTTGTGAGTCAGCAGGTCGGCAAGAATTGATACGAGCTAAAAATGGGTGCTCCCACACTTCCGGTCTCCAAATTTTACACAAGCCCATCTCTTATGGACCACTTTAACAGGAATGTATAAGATTGCAAAAGTAGGTGTATAGTTGTTGATATGGAGAAAGGCATGCAGATTATTATTATTATTATAGCTTTGTGAAAAGAATGTCACAATGCAACTGTACACCTACTTTTGCTACCCAATCAGAGATCAACCCTAAGACATCCAACTTTAAAACTTTTGCCTCAGATCATTCTGGGGCTCTGAGTCTGGGTAACTTGGGAAATGGTGGAAGTTACTTACAAAAAAGTGGGAAAACAAGACTGAGGCCATGGTTTAAGGGTTGGTAAAATTGTCTAAGATCAAGCACATTGCATTGGTGTGTAAAATTCACTGAGCATTCACTATAATCAAGAGGTGCCTCAAATATTATACCTTGGTGATGCCCTCTGTGAGATAGAAACTGTCTCTCTCAATTTCATGGGTAAGAAGACACACCATCAGGATTAATAAGCTTTCTCAAGGTCACATAGTAAATAACTGGCTGAGCCAGAATTGAAAAAACAGACAGATCTACTCAGGAGTCCATGGGCTTCACCATTATGCAACACTGCCTCAGATATGCTGTGTTCAGCTGGAACTTCCTCCTGATCTGTTGTCATGGAAATCGAACAGTCTGGAGTTTAATGAACTTTTCCAGCGAAACTTAGGGCTGAAGAATACCGCAGGTGAAGGTGGAAGTGGATGTTTTGTGTCAAGTACAATGGTATCCCTGCTATCCTCCTCATTCCTTGAGCTTGTTTGTTTTTTTCTAAGATGCTCACTAGTGAATAGCATTTTGCTGAAAAATAAAATGCTGACAGCTAACAGAAAAATACAAGATAAACTGAGAGAAGCAGGATAAAATTATGTGCCTGTAAGTTTGCTTTTTTAAAAAAATATTTTAAATAAAAATTGTTTTAAAATAAGTATCAGAAAATTATTTTGTCAATATTAGCTATATTATGGATAAGAATTATCATAATGTTATAACCTATAAATGCCCTGGTTCTGCATTTTTATATTTCTGTCTAAGAACTTACCACTAATGTAGCATTTTCACACACACACACACACACACACACACACGCACGCACACACACGCACACATTATTATCAGCATTCTTTTTGTAAAGTCAGAAGTCCAGGCTGGCTCAGATGGTCCTTTGTTTAGAGTCTCACAGACTAGAATCAAAAAGTTAGACAGGCTGAACTTCGATCTGATTCCAAGATCCTTAGCTGGTAGGCAAAATTGAGTTTCCTGAGCTTATAGGCTGAGGTCTTCATTCCCTTGCTGGTTGTCTGGCCTGCCGGGGATTACTGTCAGCTTCTAGTCAGTGGTTCTCAATCTTTCTAATGCCGTGACCCTTTAAGACAGCTCCTCATGTTGTGGTGACCCCCAACCATAAAATTATTTTCGTTGCTACTTCATAACTGTAATTTTGCTACTGTTATGAATCATGATGTAAATATCTGTGTTTTCTGATGGTCTTAGGTGACCCTTCTAGTGGTTGAGAACCACTGCTGTAGAGCCTGACCATCAGAAAACACAGATATTTACATTACAATTCATCACTATAGCAAATTACAGTTATGAAGTAGCAATGAAAAGAATTTTATGGTTGGGGGTCACCACAACATGAGGAACTGGATGAAAGGGTCACGGCATTAGAAAGGTTGAGAACCACTAGTTAATACTAACCGGTTCCTTCACAGGCTCCCCCTTCCTCCCATCCAGCTGGCAGCAGCCCTGGTGCTTCCAGGTCCCCCAGTGGGAGAAATCTCTGCTTCTAAAGAACCAGTGTGATTACATTAGGCCCGCTCAGATAACCTCCTCTTTGTCATTTAAGGTAAAATAATCACGAGAGTAACATCAGCGCCTGAATGAAGGTCATGGGAGACATTTTAAAATTCCACTTACACAGGTTTTATAATCTACAACCAGAGAGAAGGACACAAGGTAAGTAGGTTGGGACAAATTAAGCCATGTACTTACTGCAACTTATTAAATGAAATATAGCAATGAAAAAGATTGGACTTAATGTGATCATTCAGTGAAAATTTATCAACTCTCCCCTAGAAGCTTATCAAAATGGATGACCTACTTTTTGTAACGTGGTCGGGTACAAAAATGAGTCATTCTTAATTCAGGAATGTTAAAAAAAAAACACAACCTCTCAGTGAATTTGTTAAAATTTCATGGACTATACATCTGTAACGTATTTGCTTCATATTTTGGCCTGGTTTGCCTCTCATAGAGCTTTTCCTAATATTCTTAATGGCTTGAACTTGGCATAAAAATGTATGTTTCTTTAAATAGCACACACAGATAATATTGGTGGAAAGCCATGGCTGGAAGATGGTTAAGATAGAATGTCATCATCTATATCTTTTAAGAATTGAATTGTGAAGATGGTTGGAACTCAGAGTGATTTTTTTGAGCCAGGAAGTTAGAATCCAGCAGAAGAGGTTGTAGATGATGCTTCCCTAAAAAAGATAAGATGCCAGCTGTGGGTGACACAATAAGGTCCCCTTTCCTGCAGGTATATTCATTCCCCGCATGTTTGCATGTTTCTGTATCAGCCTCAACCATCTTGGCTGCGAAACAAGCATTGACATTGGTCATTCTATAGAAAAGAGAATTCACAAAGCATGTCACTGCAAAGTGGGATTCCATATCCAAATCAATGGAAGAAGTGGTCCTTATACCCATCTCTCTTTTTGATCTTGATTCTCATCTTTGTACTAATTGGCTAATGGTACAACATAGCTCTTGTAAGGACGCCCTGACCACCATTACGGCCATTATTGTAAGTAGCAAGACATTCATTTTCAGCACACTTTGGTACCTAATGATTCCTGTCAAGTGCTCTTGGGACTTTCTCTCAATTACTCCAACAAGGTGGTTCCACTGAATAATTTGCCTCCCATTTTTGCCTCACTCTTCTCTCCTGAAACTGACCTTGGTTTTATTGTCAGAGCAACTCTCTCATTCTCTCGGATCCTCTCTTCCATGTACCTTCTTCAAGCTCCTTTTCCCCTTCTCCCAGTTAATTACTGTTTCCCACTCCTTTAATGTGTACCTTCATTCAGATGATGATAGTTCGCTTATCAAGTTATGTCACACCCTGTTTCTTTAGATCATCTAGATTCCATGTCATGTAAGAGGAACACTTGGTGCACCTACTTAGGAAACATTCCCTTCTCTGTAATTATAGAAAGGAAAAATAAAATAGGTAATTTATTCCACAGGCAATGCTACAGATAAGTCTTTTGGGCTGGAAAAGAATATACTAAAATTGTGTTTCTAAATTAAGCTTTTAATAACTGAAAAAATTATCTTTATCACCTACACTCATTAATCTAGAAATGGAACTTGTAAAAAGATGACATGTATTGTGACATCCTGAGAACATTCTATGTCTGGTAAGCAAGCTATTGCCACTCCTTGGTACCGGATCCTTCTGAAAAGCTGGCAGGAATAAGGAAACAACCCATTGGGGCAAAGGAAATGTACCTCTTTTAAACTTCTCTGGTGACACATACCAAGAACTAGGGAGGCTCAGAGGTTTTATTCGACTTGCAAGTTTTCAAGTGAGCCTGCCACATTGATAGATGATGTGGATGATATCAGAAGACGGAACCCCTAGGTCAGAGATAAGGACAGTTTATTACTCAAAGCAAAGCCATGCATAAGTCCTGGATAGCATGTGCACTAGTTCCCTCAGTCCCAGTTGGCAGGTGACATGATTGCAGGACTGGGTGACAGAGGCTGTGTGACCATGTTCTCCGGGAAGCCATTTTTTTTTCCTTTTATATAACGGGAAAGAAAACTGCCCGACTTTTGCCTCTGTGGGAGACATCGTCTTTATTACATGGAATAGTAAACACCCCTCTCCTTTGTTCCTGGGGGTCTCGTTATTCCTATTTTCCTAGGCTTTGGCTGTAGAAACACTGCTGAAAAGATGGTCCAGGACAAATGCAGTCAGTGCTCATAAAATGCACAGAAATGTGAGAGACCCTTGGAGAATTGTCTTCCAAAAATGTGCTGTTGAGATTGGAAGAGACAAGTATGAACAGCAGCCTAAGGCCATGTATGCGAAAGTGCTGATGCGAAGATTCCAGCCAGACTTGGTGTCATCTGGGATTCTCACCTTTCCTTCACGGCCACCTGCCCCCATCAAATCCGCCGATCTGTCAAAAGTCTGATGGACTCTGCCTTCAAAATAACTCTGAAGCTTATGATTTCTTTCCATGACTGCCTGATTCAAGATATCTTCATTTCTCCTCTCTCCTCCTGTAATATGCATTATTCTCTCATTTTTCATTTGGTCCTTTCTTGTATCTTTACAGTCTGTCTCAATGGAGCCATCAGAGTGAACATAATGGTCATTTATATCCTTAAATCAGATCTTTCAACTCCTTTAAAGCCCTTCAGAAGTTTCTAATTGTACTTAGAAGGGTTCAAGCTAATTGGCACATGAGACTAACAACATTAAACATCTCACCTGGTCCTCTCAGTCTTTGGTACTGTTTTTACTTTGCCTGTTCTCTTCTTCATATCTTTGGATGTCTGGTTCTTAATCATTTAGTTCAAAGCTTAAATATTTTGCTGTTCCCTGTCTTCTACTTTTCCCACTACCAAGATCACTATCTTTGGTCACTACATGATAACCTATGTAGAAATGCTTTTCATTAGATTTCTGTCAGGTATCACTATGTATCATCACATTATTGCACTCAAGTTTGTTTTCTCCTTCTTTCATCCCAACCTTCTTAAGATTAGGGACTTTGCCTCTTTGGATCAGCTATAGCACTTAGAGTAGTGGTTCTCAACTTTTCTAATGCTACAACGCTTTAATACAGTTTCTCATGTTGTGATGACCCCTAACCATAAAATTATTTTTGTTGCTACTTCATAACTGTAATTTTGCTGCTGTTATGAATCGTAATGTAAATATCTGTGCTTTCTGAGGGTCTTAGGCTCTATAGCAGCAGTTCTCAACCTGTGGACCATTGGAAAACACAGATATTTACATTATTATTCATTAACAGTAGCAAAATTACAGTTATGAAGTAGCAACGAAAATAATTTTATGGTTGGGGGTCACTACAACATGAGGAACTGTACTAAAGGGTTGCAGCATTAGAAAGGTTGAGAAGCACTGACTTGGAGCAATGTCTCACATTATTTAGAAAATTTTTGCTGAAACAATGTAGAACCACGGGGTTCTTAATTTAGCCAAGGAAACCAAGCTCCTTGAACTTTTCTAGTTTCCTGTTCTGTGATCAACTAAGATGGGTGAATGTGCTGTGCAGCGTTGCTCTTGGCAACCTTAGCAGTGATGTAATTCTCTGAGCGGCATAAGGATTCTGTATAGGCTCTGGGCAGTCAGCCAAGGAGACTCACCATAGCAACCAGAAGCATGATACCTATCAGGAATTGGATAAAAATTATATCTGTTAGAAAATGTGGGGGACCTCCTTTGGAAAAATAAACAACACTAACTCCATCCCTCCTCACTCGATACACATAGACTTTACTTATTTACTTTTTTTTCCCAGATTCTAAATTTTTATTCAAAATTTTGCTTCATACATATTTTCCTTTTAATTGCTTAAACTATTACATATAGTACTATATATGTCTCCTTTCCCCCTCATTGACCTGTTTTAATAGACATTATATTTAGAACAATTTTAGGTGTACAGCAATATTGAGCAGAAGATACAGAGACTTCCCATGTATGTCGTGCCCCCACATATGTTTAGCCTTTCGCATCATGAACATCTCCTACCAAAGTGGGCCTACACTGACACGTGATGGGCCTACATTGACACCTGATTATCATCTAGAGTCCATAGTTTACATTATGGTTTGCTTTTGGTGTCCTACATCTACAGGTTTGGACAAACATCATTTTAGTGCCATACAGAGTATTTAGTGCCATACAGAGTATGTTTACCACCCTGAAAATCTTCTAGGTTCCACTTCTTTATCCCTCCCACTAAGCCCTGGCACCACGGATCAATTTAATGTCTCTATAGTTTTTGCCTTTTCCAAAATATTATACAGTAAGTTGCCTGCATTTAACCTTCCTTTATGTCTCTTCATAGCTTGGTAGCATTTAAAAAAATCAATTATAGAATTATACAATTGAAACTTATTTAATTAACTGATGTCAGTCCAATAAATTCTATTAAAATATACAGGGTGTCCCAAGAACATGTATGCACTGATAGCTGAATTGATATTTCTTTTTTTCAGATTTAACTCATTAAAATTACTAATTATTCAAAGTGTGTATACATTTTTTTGCAAGGACACCAAGTATTTAAAAAAAAAAGAAAATATATATATATATATATATATATATATATATATATATATACCAGTGAATGATATTCCATTGTTAGTACATACTACAGTTTATTTATCCATCTGCCTGCTGATAAATATCTCAGTTGTTCTTAAGCTTTGGAAATTATGAGTAAATATGCTATAAAGATCTCTATACAGGGTTTTGTGTGGGCATAAGTTTTCAACTCCTGTGAATAAATAGCAAGGGGCATGATTATTCGATTTGTATTGAAAGAGCATGTGCAGACTGTTAAGAAAGCAACAAACTGTCTTGCAAAGTGGCTGCGCCATTTTGCATTCCCACCAGCACTGAGTGAACATCTCTGTGTTCCACAGCCCCAACAGCATTCGGCATTGTCAGTGTTCTAGACTGTGGCATCATGAGTTTGATTTTCTCCTCTCCCCGTTCCCCCCCCCCCTTTTTTTGGTACAGAGGACAGATTTGGGAGGATCTGAGGTACAAAATAGCTGTTCTATTATCACCTTGCAGCTATAGGTTGGTGGCCTGGAAATAACTGTTTAAAATTTTTGCCAAAGTCTCTTCTAGTCACAGTGGAATAAAACTAGAAATCAGTAGCAAAAAAAAAAAAAAAAAAAAAAAAAAAAAAAAAAAAAAAAAAAAAAAAAAAAAAAAAAAA
>PVJN01055642.1:0-13013 GCA_004026805.1 Lasiurus borealis | reverse complement strand
GCGGAGCTGGGCGCTGCGGAGCCCGGGCCGGGGCGCGCGCGGGCCGGAGCCGCGGGGCCGACTGCAGCGCCGCCGGGGCGGGGGCTGAGGGCGCGCCGGTGTCGGGATGGCCCAGCTGCGGTGCCCGGCGCCGCCCGGCCGGCCGCGGAGGGGCTCGCTGCCCGCCGGGGCCAGCTGGCAGGTGAGGAGCGGGGCGCGGGGCGCGGTGGCCGGGCCGGGGGGCTCGCCGGGAGCCTCCCCACTTCCTCGGAGCCGCAGGCTCTGCCCCAGCCGGGGGGGGGGGCGCGTGTGCCAGGCACCGCCACGGAGCGTGAGCGAGCCGGCTCCCGCTCTGACCCCTGCCCCGCGGCCGCCGGGCACACCCCTGCGCCGGGGCCGGGCCTGGGGCCGCCGCTGCCGCTGCCCGGAGCGGAGCGGACGGAGCGCTGGCGGCGGCACCGGGGCTGCGTGTGCGTGTGCGTGTGTGTGTGTGTGTGCGCCTCCGTGCCCGTGCGCTCCGGCTCGGTTAGGGGCCGTTCCCTCCGTCCCCTGCCCTCTCAGGTGCGTGTCGGTGTAACTTTGCTGGCGCTCCGGGCCGCCTGGCTCCCGGTCCCCCGTGTGTCCGGGCGTCCGTGGCTCCCCCCGGGAGGCTGTGGCTGTGGGTGCCACTTGTTGCTGGGCGCACACTCGGGTGACAGCGCCGTGTGTCGGTGCGGATGGGACTTCCCGGCCCTGCTGGGCCACCCGGAGGGGGCCGCACCCGGCACCGCCGGGCCCAAGTTTTGTGGGCACGGATGCCAGATGCCGCTGCTGCTGGGGTGCAGGGAGCTGGGGGCTGACGGGCGTGTTTGTCCACCTGCACCGCAGGTGTGCGGTCCCAGCTCAGAAGCGCTGGGTGTGGCCACCGGGGACCACGGGTCACCGTCTCCCGTGGTGCATTTCCCGGGGTGGGTTTCGTCCCTGCGGTCAAGCCGCAGAGGGTACACATGGGGTGTTTGTGCCTCGTGATTTCGAACAGAGGGGTGTGTGTGTGTGTGTGTGTGTGTGGAGAGAGAGAGAGAGAGTAGTATGTGCTTTACGGGGTGTGAGGATCATCCCGGTGCCCCTCACCGTGGTGATTCACACTCAGCAGTGGCTGCGTGTGTCCCTTTCCCTCCACACTCATGTAAGGATGTGGGACCAGGTCGCTCCTGCTCCATCCGCAGCGTGTGTGATCCGACGGGAAAGCGCGTGGGAGTGGGGCTGGGAAGCGAAGTTTCCATGAACGGGCCTGCCCGTGTCGTGAGTGCCTGCTCCTGTGTCTCCACATGCAGACCCGGTGTGTGTGTGGCTGCTGCGCGATTGCTGGCGTGCAGACCTGCACAGGGGTGGGTTTGTGTGTGTGTGTGTGTATGAGCGGGCGTGCTGTTGTGTAACGTAGGACACGGCCACGGGTGTGTGCGGGTGAGTGTGTAGCTCCGAGTCTGAGTGGGTGTGCAGAGACCCCGTGGGCTTGTGTTTGCTTTCCTTGGTACAGCGAGGCTGTTTCAATATTGGTGTGTAGGCCTGTGCGTGCGTGTGTTTGAGAGAGAGAGAGAGAGAGAGAGAGAGAGAGAATGTGTTTCCTGGTGCACAGCCCGTAGCACATGTGCGTGAGCTCAGGTGGTGCCCCCACCGGGCAGCGGGAGCTGGGAGAGCTGGGGGAGGGGCGCCCTCCCGGAGACGCTGGGGGCTTCCCAGGCCCAGCCCCCAGGCCCCACCAGCCTTTACGGTGCCGCCTTCCAAGAAGCCTCGCAGGGAGTTGGCGCTGGAGAGGCCGAGGCTGCCAAGGCAGCTGGCAGATGCCCGATTAACCCTGCGTGTGCCCTGGCTGGCCACGGGAGAGGCTGTCGGTGAGGGTGCATGGGGGGCCAATGGAACACCCCAACATCCTCGCCCCCAAAAGCCCCGACCCACACTGCTTGAGGGTGAGGGTGGAACCCCAGACCCTCCTGAGCTAAGCTCCTCTCGAGCTGGGACCTGGGGCTCTTCTCAGGGGTGCATGGGACTACCCTGGCACTGCCAACCTAGAAGTGACGTGGGGAGGCTGTATCTTTCCCCCAGGGTCACACCCCTCAGTCTGAGGCGCCAGCCTCCTCCTCTGGTGAAGGGGGGGCTGAGTGGGGTGTGCTGCCCGGCGGGGGCCCGGGTTCCGGGCTGACGGGTCCAGGGCGGGTGGTCAGAGTTAGGGGGACCAGGACGGATGGGTGCAGACACCTTGGGGGCTCAGCAGGATCCGCTGGACCACCCTGAGGCCTGACCTGCTCTCTCCCCGCCTCTGTTGCAGAACACAGATCTGTTTGAGATGATTGAAAAGATGCAGGTGAGGCGGGATCCACTGCCCCTTCCCGGGAGCCGCAGAGGGGCGGGGCTGGGGTGGCGGGCCCCGGCTACCTCTCCAGCCCGCACCTCTCTGAAGACAGGCCGTGCGGGGAGGAGATGGGGCAGTGTGCTGTCCAGAGCTCTCTGTCCAGAGGGAGGATGGGGGCTGGAGGGCCCAGCTCCTCTCTGACCCTGGGGGCCCAGGTCCCACATGTGTGCCTCCCTCACAGAGCTGGGGTCTCCACTGCCACCCCCAAGGGGTGTTACAGACCCTGCAGGACCCTCCTGTGAAACGGGAGGAGGGGCAGATGCTGGGCTCAGGGCAGCCAGAGCGGTGCTGCAGGGAGGGGGAGATGTCCATGAGCTAGGCAGCCCCGCCCCCTCTGCCTGACCCCTGCCCACCCTCCGCTGCCCAGCCCTGGGCCCTTCCCAGCCCTTGTCTGTTTGGTGCTGGGAGGTGGTCGGGGCTGGGATGAGCTGGAAAAACCACAGCAGCTTTCCCTAAAGTCAGTTCACCCCCTACATCCTCTCCTGCTCCTCTGCCTCTCTCACTTAGTCTTTCTGTGTCCATCTCTCCCCTCCTCCCTTCTCTCTTTCTTTCTTTCTCCCTCTCCTCCTCCCCCTCCCCGGGTCTCTCCCTCTCTCCCTCTCTCTCTCAACAACACGTATCTGTGTAGATGCAATAGCCTCCCTCCCCGCTCCCCACACTCACACAGGCACGCGCCCGGCGCCCCTGCCCCCACTCCAGCGGCGGGCATTCCCCGCCCTCCCTGCTCCGACGCTCCCACCGCCCAGGTTACTTCCCGCCACCGCCAGGCCTGCAGAGGCCGAGAGAAGCAGCACCCTGCCCTGGAGTACCCCACGGGGGGGGGGGAGGCTTTCCCCCTCGACACAGGGAGGCTGTGAGGCCAGGGGAGGTGGCCCTGCAGCAAGCAGGGGAGGGGAGGGAAGGGTGTGCTGGGGAGGGGGGGTAACAGGAGGTGCTGCCCTCTCTTTGCAGGGAAGCAGGATGGATGAACAACGATGCTCCTTCCCGCCACCCCTCAAAGTAGGTCTGAACCGGCACCACCGACCCGTCCCTGGGCTTCCTGGCAGCCTCTCCCCCGGGCTTGGGGACCCGGGCTGGGAGGACAGGCAGACTCCCTCCCTTGGCTGGGGGGTGGGGGGTGGGCCTGGGAAATCTCACCGCAGCTGCTGCCCAAGCAGCCGGCCCAGGGGAACTCAGCCCCTTTCCTGAAGTACCCGTGTTTTCGGGCGTATAAGGCGACCCCAACTTTTCCAGTTAAAACATAGAGTTTGGGATATACCTGCCCTATAAGATGACCCCCGACTTTTGAGAAGATTTTCCTGGGTTAAAAAGTCATCTTATACGCCGAAAAACACGGTAGTCCTCCTCTGGGCTGGATGCTGGGGTACCCGACTCCATCCGGGCCTCTAGGGGTTCTGAGCTGTGTGGAGCACCCCTCCCTGGCTATCAGCCTGGAGCCTCCATTCCCGCTCCTCCCCACCAGTCTTCGGCCCTGCAAACTCACCCTGCCTCTCCGCCTTCCCTGCCCAGAGTCGAAGCCCCGTCCCTCACAGATGGCCTGCGTAAACGGGTCTCCTGGAGGCCAGTTATGATGAGCAGTTGTAGAAAGACTCAAACTCCTGCTCCCCATAGCTCTTACCTGAAAGGCTGAGGGGGAGGGGCTGTGAGGAGGGGTAGCCTGCTTGCCCCCACGCCCCCCCCCCCACATCCTCCCATGAGGAGCCAGACAGGAAGCCGGGGACGAAGGGATGCAAGGAGGTTCTTGTTTAGTCTCAGATTTTTTGGGGGGGCAGAGGAGGACTGTATATAGCCCCTCAAGGTAGGCATGTGGTTCTCTGTTTGGTAATTAGGGACCCCAACCATCCAAGAAGACTGGCAGCTGGGCCTGGGGGAGCGGGCTCAGGGCTGCAGGGGTGAGAATTAAAGGGGTGCCTGGGCATAAGCCTGAGCTTTGTCTGGGGCAGGGTTTTCAAAGCAAGGTCCTCAGACCAGCCCCTCAACCACCTGGGAGCTGTGAGAATGTGCATTCTTGCCCCCCCACCCCAGACCTACGGCATCAGGAGCTCTGGGTGGCTTGTAGCCGCCTGTGTTTCATGAGCCCCAGACTGTTCTGATGCACCGAGGACCACTGGTCTGGAGGTTCCTTCCGGGGAGTGGGGGGCAGTGAGCCTCCTCCTCCCCAAGCAGGATCAGGCCCAGAAGAGGCCGCCAGCACTCAGTGAGCTAGGCCTGCTTCCGCCCAGCCTCGTGGGGTCACCCCCAAGCAAGCCCCGCCCCACCCGTGTGATGGGGAGAGGCCCCCAGCCTGTTATTGGCCAAACTAGGAGCTTTGTGGGGGGGCTGGGAGTAAGGGCGTGGACCCACCCCCGCTGGGCCTCGGCCCCTTGTGTTTTGCAGACGGAGGAGGACTACATTCCCTACCCAAGTGTGCACGAGGTAACCTGCTGGGTCCTCCCCCCCCACCCCACCCCTAGCCCATCCTCCCTCACCCCCCAGCTGGAAGGCTCTCACCCCCGGAGTCAGGATGCCCTTCTCCTCCTCTCAGGAGCCTAACCCGCAGTTAGAGACTCGGTTTAGAGGCCAAAGACGTCAGAGCGCGTCTGAACCCCCGGCCGCTGGGCCAGACATTGCAGCCGCTCTGCCCAGGTCCTGCTCCGAGCTCTCCCTGTCCCACCCCCACCCCGGGAGAATGGGACGTGGGGCCCCGTGTGGTCTGGGACCCGCGTAGTCTCTGGGCTGTCCCTAGGTCTGAGCTGGGGAGTTGTCCTGGGGTCACTGGTGTCTCTCAACTGAGTCCCCCCCTTCAGGTCCTGGGGCGAGAAGGGCCTTTCCCCCTCATCCTGCTGCCCCAGTTCGGGGGCTACTGGATTGAAGGCACCAACCACGAAATCACCAGCATCCCCGACACGGAGCCGCTGCAGTCACCCACCACCAAGGTGAAGCTGGAGTGCAACCCCACGGCCCGCATCTACCGGAAGCACTTTCTCGGCAAGGTGGGTGGCCCGCTGGTGTTGGGGTGTGGGCTGGGGAGGGAGAGAGGACCCTGGGGCTGGGGCTGGGTGACAGTCCCGGAGCCCAGAGTCTCGGGGAGCAGGCACAGTGGAGTCACTCATTCAGTCAACAAACATTGGTTGCAACTAGCAGTCTGTGGCGGAACGGTCAATAGCAGAGACGCGACCAGGGTCTACATCCTGGCTCTGCCGCTTACCGCGTGTGACCTCAGGCCAGTGGCTGCCCTCCCTGCGCCTGTCTCTCCGCTGTGAAAATGGAGGTGATAGCGGTGCCCGCCTCAGGAGGTTGCTGTAAGGTGCTCGGAGCGTTTAGAATGGCGTCTAGCAAAGTCCTCAGAGCATTTAGAATGGTGTCTAGCACAGAGTGTGCCTGGCCCTGGTCAAGGCACCAGGGGTGGAGCAGCAGGCAGAGCATACCTTGAGGTGGGGGTGGGAAGACACAGTCACGTCGTGGCGTGACCTGGATGGATGCAGCCCTCACCCCATCCCCAGCCCCAGAGCAGGGCCTCTGCCTGGTCCTGACTTGTCAGCATGTCGCCCAGCGGTGCTCCAGGCCAGACTTAGTGGGCAAGTTTGTGGGAGGTGGAGGGAGTCCCACGCGGGGACCCTGTATGTGCCCAGGTGTTGTCTCTGCGTCAGTTGTCTCTGAGGCTCCAGGTGGTAGCGTGGATCTCGAGGCCGGGGTGGGAATCTGGCCTCTTCCGTTCACGAATGGGGTGACCTCAGGCAAGTTATTTAACCTTCCGGGCCTGTTGCCTTATCTGTAAAGACGAGGTGATAAAAGTACACGAAAGCACAGAAAACCATAGCTGACACGTGGTAAGTACTTAATAGATGTTAGCTGTTGTTATTGCATCTTAATTACTCTGTGAGATCAGGATGGCCTAGTCGTTCCGAGGAGGAGGAGGAGGAAACTGGGGCTGAGAGAGGGAAAGGGCCTTGGTCAAGGTCACACAAATATTGGGCTCTGGCAAGACTCGCTATGGGAACAGACGACAGTATTATACCATAATTATGTAATGTGATGAATGCGGCTACAGTGACAATCATATTACAGTACCTGAATGTGTCAAAGTAACCTGTTACAAACCTTAAATTTGTAGTTATATGCCATATTTTTAAAAGGACATGCTTTGGGAAGGGTCCTGTTGCTAGGTGTGTGTGTGTGTGTGTGTGTGTGTGTTCATGTGCACACGTGTGTGTTGAGAGGAGGCGTGATTCCGTGGGGAGTTAGGAGCTGTGTGACCTCAGTCTGAGCCCAAGGCATTGGCCGGGCCCTGGTTCAGGAGCCAGTGCCGGGGACAGGGCCAGTACAGGGCGTGGGATTCCACCTCCAGCTGAGACCTGCTTCCTGGCACCACGGTCCGGAGGCTCTCGGCTGGGTCTGGAAGCTGGGGAACGGGGATCTGGGGGACTGGGTCGGCCTCGCACATAGTTGGCCCTCAGAAAAGTTTGCCAAGGAGTGACAAGTGCAGAGCAAGTGCCTGAAGCACAGAGGATCTGAGGAGGTAAAGTTGGGCATGATGACCAGAGTCGGGTTAGCAACGCAGAGCGGAGGGGACCCCGGGGGCTGGTAGAGAGGTGAGGTGACTGGGGAAGGTGACTGGGGAAGCGCTGGGGCCTGTTCTGACGGAGGGCGGAGGTTAGGGTGACTTTGGAGACTGACTTTCTGGGACCCACTGCATGCTTGGGCCCAGGCATGGGGTCTGGGGAAACCCCCCACCCTGAGGAGTTGGTGCAGCCCTCCTTGCCAATGCCCACCACTCCCTCTCTGCAGATGGTGCCAAGCACGTGGGGTTTTCCGTCCCTCTGTGCCCGGGCAGGGCTGAGGGGGACTCTGCCCAGGTGTACGCGGACTATCCCTGAGCACATCCCCGGCCCTGCCTCCTCCTCTGCCTGCCCGCTGAGCACAGGTGTTCATGTTTGAACAGGACTTACTTCCAGGATGACTCCCGGGTGGGTGTGGCTGGGAGCCTGCACCCTCCCAGAGTCGGGGCTGGCTCGGGGAGCCCAGAGCAGGCTGGGGTGTAATTTCCCAGCACTCCTGGCCCCCGGACTTTGGGACTTCCCCCCCTGGAGGTGCCAGCCCTGGGCTCCTCTCTGGGGGAACCGTCCCGGCAGCAGCTTCCCCTGGTGGCATCTAGAATCTCTCTCCCATTCCTTCCCACCTGCAGCTTCTTCCGCCGAGGCAGGAGGGCGGGAACCTGTCCGGTCAGCCGCCCAGTGTGTTCATGCGATGTTTCACTTCCTGTTTCCCACGGGCCCTGGCTCCAGGGGCCACAGGTTGAACAATCAGTCAGTCAGCATATTTTATTTATTTACTTATTTTTTATTTTTTTATTTAAAAAAATATATTTTATTGATTTTTTACAGAGATAGGGAAAGGGATAGAGAGTTAGAAACACCAATGAGAGAAAAACATCAATCAGCTGCCTCTTGCACACCCCCCACTGGGGATGTGCCCGCAACCAAGGTACATGCCCCCGACCGCAATCGAACCCGGGACTCTTGAGTCCGCAGGCCAATGCTCTATCCACTAAGCCAAACCAGTCAGGGCCAGTCAGCGTGTATGTATATATATATATATATGTATATATATATATATATATATATTTTTTTTTTAACATAGTTATTCAGTTTTTTTGTTTTTTGTTTGTTTTGTTTTTTTAATCCTCATCTGAAGAGTTTGTGTTTTTAAAAAAATGTATTTTTATTGATTTTTTTACAGAGAGGAAGGGAGAGGGATAGTTAGAAACATCAATGAGAGAGAGACATTGATCAGCCGCCTTCTGCACACCCCCTACTGGGGATGTGCCTGCAACCAAGGTACAGGCCGGCCTTTGACCGGAATCAAACCTGGGACCTTTCGATCCGCAGGCTGACGCACTATCTGCTGAGCGAAACTGGTTTTGGCCTGTCAGCGTATTTTAATTGAGCTATTACTATGTGCTCAGCACTAAGAAAGGCAGGGCTGGGACCCAGATGTGGAGATACCACATGGGGTCCTGAAGCTGGTGAGAACCCAGAGCGCCGGGGTTTCTCTAAATGTTCGTCGAACACCTACTCTGTGCCAGGCACTCTGTCCCTTTCCGTCCCTGCCGCCATCTGCAGGCAGGAGGCCTCCCTTCGAGTTCACAGACTAGGAAACTGAGGCACAGAAGGGTCCCCAGCTGGCCAGTGGCCAGGTGAGATTTGAATGCAGGTCTGTCCGGTGCTGTTGCCGGGACACCTGCTGCTCGGTGAAGGACCCCGTCTAGGCGTGAGCTGGCTTTCTCTTTGGTTCCCCGAAACCCCATGCTCAGCCTCCCCCACTCCCCTGGCCTCTCCCGCCCCCCACAGGAGCATTTCAACTACTACTCCCTGGACACGGCCCTGGGCCACCTTGTCTTCTCGCTCAAATACGATGTCATCGGGGACCAGGAGCACCTGCGGCTGCTGCTCAGGTGAGGGGGGGCCAGGGCCTGTGACGGCAGGGAGGGCGGAGGTCTTACCATCGGAGAATTCCCCTCATTTACCCACTCTTCCAGGGGAGGCGCAGAGAGGGCCCAGGATTTGCCTGAGGTGGCCCGGCCTGGCCCTCTCCGGGGTCTTACTCATGTGGGGGGTGGGGGGGCTCCTGTCTCCCTTCCCGCCGCCTAGCCTCTCACTGGGGGCGTTCTCCTCCCAGGACCAAGTGCCGGACATACCACGACGTCATCCCCATCTCCTGCCTCACCGAGTTTCCCAACGTGGTCCAGATGGCAAAGGTGAGGCCTCTGCTCCTGCATGCGGGGCCCCCTTCGCACAGCCCTGGGGGTGGGGGAGCACACAGCGTGAGGGCTGTAGCCTTAGCACGCTCTCATCTTCAGCTCCAGGCCCCACCTCTGAGGCTCTGCCTCTCACAGGTCCCGTGATGTCCACGTGCTGGGCCCTGTCCCTGCCTGTGTGTTTTGGCACTGTCTTAGAGAAACAGGGGACCCCAGTTCTCCACACCCCATTCCGGGCAGCAGGGGGCCCACAGTATGGCTCCCACCTTGGTGGTTTTCTCTCCTTTCTGCATCCTGCCTCCCCCCTCCTCCCCGCTTGACCTGGGAGGCCCAGAGGGACCCCCCTCCTCCCGTCCTCACCTCCAGGCACCCCCATATCTCCTCCTGCAGCTGGTGTGCGAAGATGTGAACGTGGATCGATTCTATCCTGTGCTCTACCCCAAGGTACGGCGGGCCCTGGGCGCTGTTCACTGAAGGCGGGTGGGTAACCAGGGCACTGAGCATATGGGCACCTGCAGTGTGCAGGGTATTTTTCTTAAGTTTCTCATTTAATCCTCACAATAACCCTGCAAAGTCCACAGTTTACAGCAGAGGGACTGGAGCCCAGAAAGGTTCTGGTCTTACCCAGAGCTGCACAGCATTTAAACCTAGTGTTGGCAGCCTCGGATGGGGACGGAGGGGGAGAGAGGAGTATGCCTTATCTCTGGAAATTCTCCGTGTAATTTGGGGATCCCTCCCAAGGGCAACTGGTGTCCCCAACCCAGGGGACTCAACTGGCCTTGCCACCGACCCCAGAGGGAAGGTGGGGAGAGAGAATAACAGGACTTTCATGGGTGCTGCCTGCTGACAGCAGCTGCACGTCCAGGCGCTGTGACAAGGTGGGAACAGGGGTAGGACTCCTATCTTCAGCGAGCAGGCGCTTCCTGAAAGAGGTGGGCCTTGGAAGATGTGTGAACCCTGTAGCTCTGACTGAATTCTAGAGCAAGACGTGATGCCTGAGGGGTCCTGTGGCCCAGAAAATGCACAGAAATTAGATTCCATCTCAGCTAGAGCAGAGGAAACTGAGGCCCCGAGTGAGGAGGGGAGAGGGCCCACAGCAAGTTGGTGGGCCTTTGCCCATTGTAGACCCAGGAGGGGGTTTGCAGAGGAGCCAAGGAGGGAGCTGGGAGTTGTGGCATCGAGTGGGGGTGGGGGTTACAGGCAAAACTCAGGAGCAATGAGCTTGAGCTTTGGAGTTCAAGGCCCAACTCTGCCTTGCAAGCAGTTGGCCTGAGACAAGCGCGGCACCTTGGTTTCTCCATCTGTAAAATGGGAGCGGCTGGAGTGTCTTCCTCGTGGATTTGTCCTGAGGATTAAAGGAGATGCTGCTGGTGGCGTGCCCGCCCCAGTGCGTGGTGCACGGTCAGGGCAGTCAGTGACACGTTGGGAAGCAGCCTGTGCACCGTTGTCCTCTCCCCCAGGCATCCCGGCTCATCGTCACCTTCGATGAGCACGTGATCAGCAACAACTTCAAGTTTGGAGTCATTTACCAGAAGCTTGGGCAGGTGTGCTCACCTCCTCCTCCTCCCTGCTCCCCCACGCCCCGGGCCCTGCACCTGGGACCTCAGACCTCTGCCGGGGACTCAGTTTCCCGGGGCTGCCAGAGGCCCTCCTTCCAGCCTTCTCCGGGGTGGCGGGGAGGGGCGGCCCAGGTGCTGCAGCCCATGACCTCTGCCCTCTGTCCCCAGACCTCCGAGGAGGAGCTCTTCAGTACCAAGGAGGAAAGCCCGGCCTTCGTGGAGTTCCTGGAACTGCTGGGCCAGAAAGTCAAGCTGCAGGACTTTAAGGGGTGAGCATTGGGGGCGGGGAAAGGGGGGTGAGAATAAGCAGGCTGTCATCCTGGGCAGGGAGGGAGCCCCTGTCTTGGCCCCAAGGAGGCCTGGCTGGGGCTGGAGACTGAGCCGTGGCCGGGGGCCTGGGGCAGGTTCCGTGGAGGCCTGGACGTGACCCACGGGCAGACGGGGACCGAGTCCGTGTACTGCAACTTCCGCAACAAGGAGATCATGTTTCACGTGTCCACCAAGCTGCCCTACACAGAAGGGGACGCCCAGCAGGTAGCCCGGGCACCCACCCACCTGCTTCCCCCCTCCCCGCCCCCACCGTCCCCCGGCCCCCCACTACCTGTCTGTCAGTGTCCACTCCCCCCCACTACCTGTCCATCAGTGTCCACCCCATCCAGCTCACTGGGCCCTGGGAGGTGGAAGATGGAAGTGATCCAGTCCCCCCTGCTTCTGGGCTCAGTTTCCACATCTGTGAAATAGGATAATAACGGCTCCTGCCTCAGAGGTGAGCGTAAATGAAGGGTCCACGGACAGTGGCTAGAGGAGGATCTGGTACAGCAAAAGCTCTACAAATAGAAGTATTTTTTCTGGGAGGGTTGGGGCATTGTGTGGGGGTTCTGAGACTTGGCAGAGGAGGGGTCAGGAGAAGCTTTCAGGATAAAGTGCCTGTGAGGCTGTGAAGCAGCTGGGGGAAGTGGGGGGAAAATGGTAATGCGAGGAAAAAATGAAAATATTTATTTCTCACTTTTACTGTCATTTTCTTTTCTTTAAAAAAAGATTTTCTGCTCATTCTAGCCACAGCAATTTATACCGGGTGGGACTTGTGTGTTCAAGAGGGGCCATGTTTGGGGTATTTAGAAAAAGGCTGAGAGGTAGGGTCTAGGTTCAGGAGCCCTGGGTTCGAGTCCCCTAACTCACCGTAGGGCCTTGCAAGTCATGTCTCTCGTGGCCTCAGTTTCCTCATCCATCCCAGGATTCTAGGAAAACGCAAATAATTTTAAGTCAAGTTCCTCACCGCATTTTTGGAGGGAGAAGCGAATGCTTAGAGGTGTCCCCTGCCTACTCCAGAGCCCCCCCCACTCCTATACCCCGCCCCCCCCGCCCAGCGGCCCCCCGGCCGGGTGGTGAGGCCGTGGCCCTCTGCTCAGTTGCAGCGGAAACGGCACATCGGGAATGACATCGTCGCTGTGGTCTTCCAGGACGAGAACACGCCCTTTGTGCCCGACATGATAGCGTCCAACTTCCTGCACGCCTACGTGGTGGTGCAGGCCGAGGACGGGGGCCCCGACGGCCCCTTCTATAAGGTGGGTGACCTCAGAGCCCCCAGGATGCGGCCTCGCTTTTCCCAGCTGCAGATAGGGCGACTGTCCCCAGGGCTCTAAGTCCCCCTCTTGCTCCAAGGATGGAGGCTTCCCGTCCTGCCCTCTCTGCTCCCCAAAGTCCCCTCTCAAAGAGGCTGGTGAGCCTCTTCCCCCTTCACCATCCCCAGTGACTCCTGAGACCCCTTCCCACCACTCAGACTCAGGGCCCGGCATGGAGGAGCTGAGATCCTGGGGTTCTGTCTCTCTATCAGCGGCCACTGAACATCCCCCGCCCAGGAGGAGCAGGCCCTGGGCCCAGGCTGGGACGGGATGGGGAGGTGGCTGAAGGGTTTCTGGCGGGCGTGGGGCCCACAGGGACTGGTCCCTCCCTTCCAGGTCTCGGTCACGGCCAGAGATGACGTGCCCTTCTTTGGGCCGCCGCTCCCGGACCCCGCTGTGTTCAGGAAGGTGAGGGGCTGCCCCGCCCGGTCATGGGCACGACCAAATTGGTGGTGGGGGGGGCTGAGAGCGGGACCCACATTCTGCCATACTAGGCCCCGAAGCCCCACTGTGTGCCAGGGCAGCTGGGCTCCCCTACCTGTGCACCTGGGGCCTGGCTTTTCTCACGATCTTGATAAAAACTGACCTTTATTTACAAACTCACAGGACAAACTATGTCACTGTTTGACATTTTTCACCTGTTTCAGAGCAGACTCGTGGCCCTTCCTCATTTCTGTTATCTTCTCCACCATAAGTCTCCTTTGGCTAAAATGTCTGGGGGTGGCAGG
>PVJN01055641.1:0-13014 GCA_004026805.1 Lasiurus borealis | reverse complement strand
CACACACACACACACTCTCTCACACACACACACTCTCTCTCACACACACACACTCTCTCTCTCACACACACACACACATTCACACACATATGCTCTCTCACACTCACACACATTCACACACATATACACACATTCACACACATACACTCACACACATATACACACACTCACACACATACACTCACACACACTCTCTCACACACACACATTCACACACATAGACATACATTCTCACATATACACACACATATACTCACATATATACACACATATCTCACACATACACACACATTCACATACACATACATACACACATTCAAACACACTCTCTCACACACATACACACATATACATACTTTCACACACATACACATTCACACATACATACACACTCATACACATATACTCACACACATTCTCACACATACACATATACTCACACATATACATACACACGTACACATATTCACATACACAGACATATACACCACACACACACACACACACACACACACGAGAAACCCACGTTGGCAGGGTCTCCTGCGGCTTTGTGGAGCCAGGGTCGCAGGGCACTGGGGTTCTGCGTGGTCAGAGGCACAGGCGGAGGAGCGAGGCTGGTGGAGGGGGCGGGCAGGGGCAGTGCGGGGACCTGGCTGAGAAAACGCTCCTCTTCCTACAGCCCAACCCCCGGAGGAGTAGCCGGCAAAAGGCTGGGTGCTGTCTCTGCCCACAGTGCACCGGGCAGGGAGCCCCCGATCTCCCCGGCCACCAGGTGGCGCCCTTGTGTCTGTCACCCAGCGGGCTGGAGCCGGAGCTCCCCCTCCCTGAGCTGTGTCCCGCCAGTGCCGCTCCCGGCCTGGCCCCCATGGCCAGGAGCTGCCACCTGCGCCCCTCGCGCCCTCCACTACCAGCCCATCAGGGGAGGCCCTGCGGATCGGGCCTCACGTCATCCTAAGCTACCGGGGGTCTCAGGACCTCACTTCCTGCCCCTCGCCCGCTCCTTTCCCAGTCATCGTGCCCAGCGCGCCAGGGCTAGCTGAGAGCCGGGGACTGGCACGCCGAGGGGCCTCAGCAGGGAGGCCGCGGCTGCTTCTGGAAGGTGTTAGCACTTTCCTGCTGGACGCCAGAGCCCCTGCAACTGCCCTTCGAAGGAAACCTCACTGTACAATGAGGGGTGGGACCAGCCCGGAGTGGCACCGGGCTCTGACAGTTCGGCTGCTCTGAAAGGACCCCGCAGGGCGGGGCGGGAGCCAGCGCCACGGCCCCTGGCTGGCAGCGGTGGCGGCGGTGGTGGCAGCACACCAGCGGTGGAGAATCCGTTTTATTTCGGGCCTCACAGCTGATAGAGTCATTTGTCTTTTATGGGCCGTCCTCTGCGCAATTCCGAGAAAATCACTCCCTGGCTCAGAGGCTCCACTGACATCACCAGCCACCACAGGGCGGCCGCGGGCACGCAAACCTCAGGCCCCGGCCCGGCTCGAGGACTGGGCTCCAGCGAGAAAGAGGCTGTTGTGGACGGGCCCCTTGTCGCCACGGAGACCGAGTGGCTCCCTCCCCACCCACCTTTCAGGAGGTTTGAGCTTCTGAGGGTTTTCCCACGAACTTATCCCCAGATTGGAATGGAATGGGTCCAGTCCTGGGTCAAGCAAATCCATCCCCTCTGAAGAGATGGTGAAGACAGACAGACAGGCAGACAGGCAGGCAGACTCGGCAAACTGAACTGGGAGGGGGGTTGGCCTCCATGGCCATGGAGTTTGGGTTGGAGGTTTATTATTTATTTATTTTCTTGTGTGTTTGTTTAATTATCTCCGATGGAATTTCTCCATTTGGGTACAGTTTTCCTAGCTCTTTACTTTGGGGGTTCTCCACACACACACACACACACACACACACCCTGTTTTATTGGTTTGCAATTGCCATACAACACTGTTTAAGTTTCAAGTATTCAGCGTAAGTAATTTGACATCATAAGTTTGTAGTAAAATGACTGCCACAATAAGTTTAGTTAACATCCATTCTAAGCTCTTTATTTGGAAAAGAAAAACAAATCCGTTTCTTCTTCTTACAACGGAGAGGAGAGAGAGGTTTTATTGTCTTTTCTGTCGAAGGCCAAAACCACTGAATTTAAAAATGTGCGCAGAAGAGACCCGGCAAGAATGAGAAGAACCACAGCGATGACCAGCAGCCTGTTTCTAAACTGAGGACGGTTCCCAAGCCAAGAGCATTCTCTTCATCCAGGCTCGAGTCTTTAGAATTCCAGAATCTCTTCCCCGGGAGACACCCAGCCTACAGTGATCTCCCTTCCTTCATCCTTGGCAATGCCCACCTCTTCCCTGCTTCAAGGGACACACCAGTCTATCTATATATACCAAAGGCTAATATGCAAAGCGTCCCTTGGGAGTTCAATCAGCATGGCATGCACGGACCACTAGGGGGCAGCGCAGAACGAAGGAAGGCCCTGGCCAGCAGCCCATAGCCAGTAACTGGCAGCCTCAAGGGGAAGGAAGGCCGCAGCTGGCAGCCAGAAGGCCCCAATCAGCCCTGATGACTGGTGATGACTAGGGACCCTACTCAAGCACAAATTTCATGCACCAGGCCTCTCGTGTTTTTATAACTTGGGTGCTGTTGTTTTTAAATCTTTTAAAGTCCTTAAGTTGAGCAGAAATCAGTCTCCCTGGGCAAAACCGGTTTGGTTCAGTGGATAGAGCATCAGCCTGCAGACTGAGGGGTCCCAGGTTCGATTCCGGTCCAGGGAATGTACCTGGGATGTGGGCACATCCCCAGTAAGGGGTGTGTAGGAGGCAGCTGATGGATGTTTCTCTTTCATCGATGTTTCTAACTCTCTATCCTTCTCCCTTCCTTTCCTCTCTGTAAAAACTACATATATATAAAGAAATCGGCCTCCCTGCAACTCATATTGGCAAGTGGCAGGTGTGTCCTCAAAAAGCCCGTACGGGGAAGAAGGCCAGCCCTATTCCAAGTTAGCCTGGACAACAGCCTCTGCATGCACCCCCGCAGTCAGACCTCCCTCTCTTCTGGCTAAAACCACAGCACCACCGCCCCGTTCTTGTAACCTCTCCTCATTCAAGGTCATTTCCAGCGCCTTCACCTGGCGGCTCACCTCTGGACACTGAGCAAGTTGTCAGCCGCCCTTTTACACCGTGTCTGGGGTCTGGGTCCCTGGTGTTGCCCGATGCGGTGTGGATGGGCTGGCCAGTGTGGGGACAAGCTCAAACAGAGGTGGCAAAGCCTCCTGCAGATGTCACACCCAACCCTGGCCACAGGGACACAGCCTGGCCTGTTCTGAGGATCATCTTGGAGCAGCTGGCGGAACCTTTTCTCTGCCAAGGACCATTTGGGTATTTATAGCATCACTAGAGGCCCGATGCACAAAATCCATGCAAGGGGTTTGACCCTCGCAGCCATGGCGGCAGCTTGCCTTGCCCGTGCAGCCCGGGCTTTGTCCGGAAGCTCATCCGGAAGGACGTCCAGAAGGTGGTTCAGCTGTCCAGTCTAATTAGCATATTATGCTTTTATTATTATAGATTCTCATACCATACAAAATTATCAACTTTAAAATTAGCCTACTATGTCTGGCTGGATGTGGTTCAGTGGTTGAGCATCAACCTTTGAACCAGGAGGTCATGGTTCGATTCCCGGTCCGGGCACATGCTCGGGGTGCTGGCTCCATCCCCAGTGGGGAGCACGCAGGAGGCAGCCGATCCATGATTCTCTCTCATCATTGATGTTTCTATCTCTCTCTCCCTCTTCGTTCTCCCTTCCTCTCTAAAATCAGTAAGAATATTTTAAAAATTAAAATAAGTAAAAATTAGCCTACTATATTTGGTCAAACATTTCATTAACTCACCCCTAATGCCTTGGCAGGGCCAGAGCAAATGATTTCCCGGACCTTATATGGCCCGTGTGCGGGACGTTCCCCACCCCATATAGATGATGCCGATGGAAGGAATCTCAGGAAGTTGGAGTCAGAGCCCTTGGTTTACAGACGGGCAGACTGGGCTCCAGAACTTGTCACTCGTCCACCTGGCCCCTTTGTCCATCCAGCCACGCAGCAAACGCATTCACTGAGCAGTCGCAATGAGCAAAGTAATATATGTGGGGGACCCCAAAGAGAACAGCGATAGGGAGGGGCAAGCAACTTCGTTGGCGTGTAGATAGAGCTCTGGCTGAACGATCCGGCCAAGGGAACGCACTGGGTTGGCGTCAGAGCCAGAATCAGAAACCAGATCCCCCTGGCACCGGACTCACCCCAAGGCACCGTGCAGTCTCTCATAGATGACCAGATGGTAGATATATTATAATATATACACAACAGACACACAGAGGTGTAGACTATAGCGTGTGGGCCCTATGTCAGGGGACTCTGTCCTTGGGGAACCCTATTTAGACACTTCCGGGCAAGGTGTCTGTAATTGGCGAAAATGCCAGCTATACAGAAATAACTAAGGCCAAAACTGGTTTGGCTCAGTGGATAGAGTGTCAGCCTGTGGACTGAAAGGTCCCAGGTTCGATTCCAGTCAAGGGCATATACCTTGGTTGTGGGCACATCCCCAGTAGGGGCCTGCAGGAGGCAGCTGATGGATGTTTCTCTCTCATCAATGTTTCTTACTCTCTATCCCTCTCCCTTGCTCTCTGTACAAAATCAATAAAATATTTGAGAAAAAAAAAAAGAAGAAAGAAAGAGAGAACAAAGGAAGAAAGAAAGAAAGAAAGAAAGAAATAAAGAAAGAAAGAAAGAAAGAAAGAAAGAAAGAGAGAAAGAAAGAAAGAAAGAAAGAAAGAACTAAGGATGCAGAAGCTCCCGACAAACCATTCCATCAGCCTCCCAGGAGCATAGCATTATGACTTCCCCTTTGCCAACAGTCTATCAGAGCTCACCCCCCGGACCACAGAGAGCAGGCCAACCTACCTGCCCTGCTCTCTCTCAGCTCCACAGGATTGGGTGTTAATGACTTTTCTGAAACCTCCTCCCCACCACACCCCCTCGGCCCCCTGCCCACCTCTGGGATCCCGAAGGCTGCAGGCTTCTGCCTCCTTGCTGACTGCCCCTCCAGAGTCCTTTAACCGTGAACATCCACAGGGACCTGTCCTCCTTCTTCCTCTCTCGTGTCAATGTCTCTCCTTTGAAGACTGTGCATGACATTTCCAAATCTGCGTCCCCACCTTGACAAGGGTCCCCTGTTCCGCTTGACTCTCCCTCCATTGCCTCAAACTCAGCAGGTCTCAAACCACGTCTTCCTCGCTCCATCCCCATTCTCCGCCTTTTCACAGCCCCGGATTCCAGACTCAGTCTCCTAGTCCGTCAGGCTTAAACACTGAAGTAAAATTTAGTTTTCTCCTGATGTACGTAAGTTCATCACAAGTAAGTCATTAGGGATTCCTCCCTCAGATCAGCTTAATTTTATCCATCCACCTATCCATCCATCCATCCATCCATCCATCCCCAAACCCTTCCCTCCAGCTTACCCTGGGGTGACTAGGTCATGCTCCAAGAAGCCCTGACCCCAAGCCCAAGGTCACATCACATCTCAGCTAGGACTGCTGGCATACGCACCCACCAGGCGCCATGCCAGTTGAGAGATCCTGGCCTCTCCCAGACTCCGCCACCCCGCCCCGACCTTCCTTTCCCCCTGAGTACTAGATCAAAGCCAAGAGCAGGTGCTGGCGCTCCACCCATCAGGAGGCCTTGTGGGGAGCGAGTGGAGGGACGACTCTCTCTTCCATGCACCCGGGCCACCTCCTGAAATCAGCCCCTATTTCAGGACAGGCTGCTGGGAGTTCGGGGCTTGCCCCCTCCAGTACAGCCCACTCCCAGCCCCGGCCACCCGCAGACTCAGCCCACCACCCACCAATGCTGAGACGCCCGCAGCAAGCCTTCCTCTACGGTTCCTTTCAAAGACAGGGGGCTCTGTATTAACTAAGCATCTTTTTTTCTCATACTGTGTTATTGATTTCAGAAAGGGAGAGAGACATCATCATTGATCGGCTGCCTCCTGCATGTCCCCCCTACTAGGGACCGAGCCCACAACCCGGGGATGTGCCCTGACCGGGAATCGAACCGTGACTTCTTGTTTCATAGGTCGACACTCAACCACTGAGCCACCGCGGCTGGGCCTCACCAAGCATCTTTAACCTCCCCACCAACCAGGGGCAAATGTCCCGGAGAGAACACCTTCCAGGCCGGGCTGGGGCACGTGGAGCTGCCAGCTGCCAGCCTGACCGCCCAGGGACCCGTGTACGGACCGCCAGTCTGATCCCAATTGTATGAGCACCCCAATTCCAGGATGCACAGAAGCCAAGAGCGGAGAGCGCCTTCAGAGGCCCACCGGGGCCGTGCAGCTGGCAGAACCGAGGCTCGGGGCGTCCTGGGGCACTCAGGGAGGCGGAGGCAGGGCCCAGGCCAATGGCAGACAGAGGCAGTGAGCTGTCCTCTCCCGGAGACAAACCCCGCGCAGCCGGGGGCTCTGGGGCTTCGAAGCCCCTGAAACTTGGGGTCAGACAGGCGGTGCTGACAAAGCCAGGAAGACAGTGTGAGCACAGAGTGGGGGGCTGAGCAGGAGCCGGGGAGGGGGGCGTCCAGCGGGAGGCAGCCGTGCTTGGCCGGGAGCCGGGCGCCACGGGAAAGGTAGGGAACAGCCCAGAAGGACTTGAACTTCATGTTCCGCACCAGGGGCCGGACGATCTGGGGCGCCAGCCAAGTTGGAGGAAGGACCCCGTCTTGGCCTCGGTGCCGACTCCCGCAGCTGCCGGCCCGCGGAGCACCGGGCGGCTTGCCTCACTGTCGGTCCAGTCCAGGCGGTGCAGCACGCTGGCCGCTCCTCTGCCGGGGCCCGGGCAGGGCCAGACGATCCAGCTCCGCTCCCCAGGACTGGGGTTCCCAGGGCACTGAGAAACAAAAAGCTGTCAAATCAGGGGGAGCAAAACTGGGGTGTGTTTCAGACATTTCCTCTGAACGAACGCTCTTTTCACACACACCCCAAAATAAACGTAAGGCAACACAATCGTGCTGTTCACAAACTCATCACAGAAAGCGTATAAATGTAAATTCAGAGGCCCCCTAGGCCAGCGGTCAGCAAAATGCGGCTCGCAAGCCGCCGTTTGCCGTTCTGTTGACTGATGAGTTTGCCGACCACTGACCTAGACTCTCGATTCCAATAATTACAGGCTGGTGTTGTTCCTTGTGATTAAGCGCCTATCCCAGGGGTCGGCAAACTCATTAGTCAACAGAACGGCAAACTGCGGCGTTTACCAACCACTGCCCTAGGCCATGGGGCCCAGCAAGGACATGAATTTAAAGTGGTACGATGGCCCTAGCCAGTTTGGCTCAGTGGATAGAGCGTCGGCCTGCAGACCAAAGGGTCCGGGGTTCGAATCCCATTAAGGGCACGTACCTCGGTTGCAGGCTCCTCCCCAGCCTGGTCAGGGCATGTACAGGAGGCAACCAAGGGATGTGTTTCTCTCACATCGATGTTTCTCTGTCTCTCCCTCTCTCTTCCGCTCTTCCCTAAAAATCAATGGGAAAATGTCCTCAGGTGAGGATTAAAAATTAAATTAAATTTAAAAAATGGAGGTTTTCCGCTCATCTCTGTGCCTGGGCATGAAAACCTCCCTCGAAGGTAACGTCTCTAGTTGAAATTCAAGGCCCTTGGGGACAGGAACTGTTGTCTCTCTTGGGTCCCACCCCCACCCCTTGGTCAGCTCCACCCCTGAGGTGTTGAGAGACCCTACCTGAAGGTGGGCGGCACCCTGAGGGCCTGGGTTTAGCCCACCTCCCACCCCACAAGTCCCCAGCCCCTCGCCGTGTCTCAGAGAGCGGGGCGGAAGGGAGGCTGCCCCCAGGACCAGCACAGGAGCTGAATGGGCCTTTCACACACCCGCCCGGGAGGGGGGCGTGATCCCGCCCAGCCACACAGAGCGCCCTCCATGCGTGGCACAATGCACTGTTCACACAGCTCAGGAAACAAAATAAACACATCCTCCCCCCGAGACCCCACAATGGGGCTTTTTCACGGCGGGACTCGGGACCGGCCGCTGCCTCCACCTGGCGAGGGGCTGCCGGGCCCGGCTCAGTCTGTGCCCAACCTGTCCTGGGACTCAGGAGTCCACCTGGCCTGGCCACGCCTGCCCACTTCCTGGCCGTGGCCGAGTACGGACAGTGCCCTGAGGGTGGGGATTGGGCAGAGCCGGTGAGGGTGGGCGGAGAACGAAGGAGGCAGCGAGGCACCGGCTTTACTGGTTTCCTTCTCTGGGTGCCGGAGGACAAAGCTCGACCTCGATCAAGCACGTCAACTATGTATCAGGCTGAGGCCCAAATGGGGACGTCCTTCTCACGGACATAACCACCCGCCAGCAGGCTCCACGGGGCTCAGGACGCGGCGCCATTCAACGTGGCACGCGAGACTCCAGGTCAACCCCGCAAAGCTCTCGGCCAAATGGCACAAGTGGGGGAGCTGCCCAGAGTTCTCTGACCCTCCCCCAGACCCGCCGGAATCGTCCCATGCCCTCAGGCCCTTTAAGAAGCTTGCTTTCGCCCCGCCACCATGGCTCAGCGGTTGAGCATCGACCTGAGAAGCAGGAGGTCACAGTTCGATTCCTGGTCAGGGCACATGCCCTGATTGCAGGCTCGATCCCCAACAGGGTGTGTGCAGGAGGCAGCCAATCAATGATCCTTTCTCACCATTGATGTTTCTCTCTCTCTTCCTCTCTAACATCAATAAAACATAAAAAACAGTCCAGAGATGGAAGACGCTGATGACGCCTTGCCGTGCGAGCGGTCAGCAGCTGTGTGTCGGTCACTACAGGATGCCCAAGACCAAACCAGAGAGGGTCGGACCTGCATGGCCACCATTTGTCCACCATCCAGATACCATTGCTGACGTGTGCACATAAGGAACTGTGTGACATTGAAACTGGGACTCAAACATTTTTTGTTCTTATAGGTTTATTTCTAGTCTGCAGAGGCAAGATGTTTTTAAAGAAAAGAATCAGGGTTGGGGAAAACAGATACAGAGGCAAAGAAGCAGTGAACAGACTGTCAAACTGCAGCGGGAAGGCAGGGGAGGTTGGGGGGGGGGGCTGTAAGAGATCAACCGAAGGACTTGTATATATGTATATAAGCATAGCCAGTGGATACAGGACACGGGGGTGGGGGGGGAGATGAGGGCATGTACTGGGGAGTAGGGAAGGCCAGTGGTGGTCAATGGAGGGGAAAAAGGAGACATATGTACTACTGTTTGTAATATTTTAAACAATAAAAAAAGGAAAAAAATAAAAATAAAAAACAGAAGCTTGCTTCAGGGAGGTGGGCCAGCCTCGGAAAGACTCCTCTGGACTTGCCCCATTTCTCGGCCAAAGCCAACCCGATCCTCTGTGGCGCTCCAACATGCGCCCGAATCTGGCGGTGCAGCCCCTCTGCCTCCCCCTCCCTGCTCGGTCTGAGACCACGGGGAGCAGTGACATAAAGGCACTGGGGCCTCAGTTCAAGCCACTCTGCCACCAGTCTCACCAGAGGCCAGCGCTCTTGCAGGGCAGGGACGGGGTCTTCGTCTGTGAGATCCCCAGGGCCCAGCTTCAGCAAAACGTGCCTTTTCGATAAATGTGCCCACGAGATACACGACGGAGCCTCCAGGTCCATCTCCGGGCCGGAATGCAAGGCGCTGAGCTGCCATGGCTGCCCTCTGCCCAGAGGAGGATGGGGGGAAAGAGGGAGGAGGAAGAAGAGGAGCAGCCTGGGGCAGAGGGAGAGGAGGAGCGGGAGAAAGAGAAGAGGGAGGAGGGAAAGAGGAAGAGAAGGAGGAGGAGGAGGAGGAGGAAAGGGAAGAAGGGGAGGGGAGGGGAGGAGAGGGGGAGGGGCAGGAGAAAGGGGAGGAGGAGGGGATGGAGGAGGAGGAGGAGAAGAAAGAGGAGGAGGAAGGCAGTGGGAGCAGGAGCTCCGGCTGCCTCCCGCCTCCGCACCTGCTGAGGCACCACCGCCTGCCCTTCCAACACCTCCCTCCTCCTGCAGAGCTGCCGCCGGCAGACACGGGGCACCCACCTCCGCCCCATCCGGTCACCTCCCCTGGCAAACCGCACCGCTGGCCAGAGGGTGCTGGAGCCTCCAGACTCCCACTCAGCTCCTCCCGTCCCCGCCCTCCATCCTCCTGAGCCTGAGCGCCAGGGAGAAGCAACTGGTCCAAGGTCCCCTGGCAGACTGGGA
Source organism: Lasiurus borealis (assembly GCA_004026805.1). Taxonomy (NCBI): domain Eukaryota; kingdom Metazoa; phylum Chordata; class Mammalia; order Chiroptera; family Vespertilionidae; genus Lasiurus; species Lasiurus borealis. The sequence goes on along the minus strand of PVJN01055641.1, from coordinate 2,798 downwards.
ACAGTCAGCGCGAGACTGTAACCCCAAACCCGTGTCCTCCCTGGCCTCTGCCCTGGGTCCGAAGCCCAGGCAGTCCACCCAGGGTGCCTCCCAAATCCTCTGCTGCTCTGAGTAAAAGGGCTGGGTCCCACGCATCAGGGTCACGGAGCCTGGCACTAGACCCTCAGGGTCACCTCTCTCCCTCCCGCCCTCCTAACATCCATTCTCCCTCCAGCAGCCAATGCCATCTTCTATCACGTGAATCTGATCACCATTCCCTGCTTTCAAGTCCCGGTGGCTGCCAGCACCCTGGGAATGCAGGCTGCCACCAGCCCCAAGTCCAGGCCCCTGCTTCTCCTCCCCTCCACCCCAAGCTCAGGCCTCCAACCTGCCAAGTTCATTTCCGCCTGAGGACCTGGGCACGGGCTGTTCCCTCTTCCCCAAACACTCCTTCCCTAAAGGTTCTTAACCAGAGTGGGGGGTCCACGGATTGAGCTGGATTTCAGTGTCGTCGTTTTCCTATGACACGCTGTGTGTATGCCACTCTGCATTTAAGAACATCATGGGGAGCCCTAACCGGTGTGGCTCAGTGGATAGAGCGTCGGCCTGTGGACTCAAGGGTCCCAGGTTCGATTCTGTTTGGGGGTGTGTACCTTGGTTGTGGGCACATCCCCAGTGGGGAGTGTGCGGGAGGCAGCTGATAGATGTTTCTCTCTCATCCATGTTCCTGACTCTCTATCCCTCTCTGTGAAAAATCAATAAAATACATGTTTTTTTAAAAAAGGACATGATTGGGGGAGATCTGCACAGGCGTCTCCAGACTCCCCAGGACACTTTATCCCTGTGCAATCAGCTATCACCATCCAATCAAGGAAAGCTGGAACCCGGGACCGAAGCTGGAGGGCCATGGGGTCAGAGGCGGAAGGGGGGCCGCTGAGTGTGCTGCAGCTACACGGGACCTCCACCCACAGAGCGGGGGACAGGTGTGTGGTGGGGAAGGTGCGCAGTTTGGCCTCAGCCAGAGGAGGGCTTGGAGGAGCTGGTATTCGGGCTCCGCTGGCTGTCCCGGCTCAGCCTCAGCGGGAGAGGAGAGGAAGGCCCCAGGCCTGTCCATTTAAGGAGGAGAGCAGTTTGCACTGCCTGGGGCACTCCCGCCGCAGCCCTGGTCTGAACGGGAACCAGAGTCCTGAGGTCCCAGGTGGGACCAGCCGCGGTCGCTCCCAAAATCGTACCAGCCTGGTCCCCTGGCCTCTGCCCCTGTGGCTACAGGAAGTTCCAGGGCCATCCCAGCGCCCTCCCTTCTGAGCCGTTTCCTCGGCATTTTCCAGAAGAGCCAGATGTTCCTGCAACCTGAGCTTGCGCCGTCCCCGGCCTGGGGAGCCGTTCCCCGGAGCTGCCCCGCTGCCTGCAGACGGCTGGGCTCGGCGCAGCCTGCAGCCCTGGCTCCGGCCGTAAAACGGGATTCGTGGCGCTGTTCCTATTGGCCACGGGGCTCTGGCCTCCTGGCAGTTCCCAGGCCCCCGAGCGGGCGAGCCAGACACTTTTAATTGACTTCCCCAATCTGATGATAGAGTATTGGGTATCAATAGACCGCAGGCCGGCTATTTCCATCCATGATTTCAGACGGGCAGAAGCCCAGGCCGCCGCCACGTTCCTGCCACACCACCTCAGGGGATGAGCTCACCCGGCTGCTAGCGCAGCGCCTTTGCCGGCCGGGCGGCCTGACTCAGGACCTCCCGGGAAAGTGGAGGGGAGAGCGGGCGTGAGCAACCGGCAGCGCCTGCCCCAGAGCCAGCCTTGGCCCCGCCTGGGGCCCGGAGACCGCGTCCTCGAGGGGGACTCTGGGCAGATGACGTGACGAGTCTCGGCCTCAGTTCGCCCGCCTGTAACGAGGAGGCTGGAGTAGCCGGCCACGTTGGTTCTAGAACATGAGGCCTGAGCGCTTTTCTCGCCCTTTCTTAGGTCCGAGTCCCAAGCCTTGTGATTTTGTGGGCGGTTGTCAAGGTCGGAATCGCCAGCTCAGCACCATTCAGGGCCCCCGGGATGGGTTCCAGAACCCCCACAGGATACCCTTCCTGACCTCGGTTGACCCTCCCGGGCACCGCCTTGGAGAGGTCAGCCCCAACGTGTGTAGGGGTCCAGCGTGAGCAAGCATAAATTGAGGGGGTGCAGAGAGGTCCCTGGCAGACCCTTGCCCTTGACCTTGCCCTCAGCATTGTCCTGTCTGAGCTACCGCGGCTCCCCCCCTCCTCCACCAGTCTGTGAGTTCAAAGGCAGCGAGGGAGGGGAGCCCGCCCCATTGAGGTGTCTACGGGACCGCGTTTGAGCTCAATGAATGACTCATGGAACAAATGAATGAACACGGGGCCGAACAGATGGATGGGCGAGTGGATGAATGGATGGGTGGACGGATGAATGAAATAAAGGAGGAGAGCCACAGGAGGCATGCCTGCTTGATACCGTGTGTGTGTGTGTGTGTGTGTGTGTGTGTGTGTGTGTGTGTGTGTGTGTCGTTGCTAGGTGGGGGAGAAGACAAGATTACTCACCCCAACTAGGAGGAGCTGGATGGCTCTGCCTGGAAACACCACACCGCTGCTCCCCCCAAATCCTCCCCCGCCTTCCCCCGGTCAGTCACGGTCTGCAGACCCGAGAGCAGGGAGCAGCTTTCCTCCACGAGAAAAACCATCGAATCCCGGAATGTTGGCTCCGAGGGGAAACCACAGGTCACTTTGTCTGCACCCCTCCGATGGCGAAGCAAAGGACCAGACAGGTTCAGTTCCTGCCTCAGCTCTGACATCATCATGGAAAACTGTTATTTT
>PVJN01055640.1:0-13015 GCA_004026805.1 Lasiurus borealis | reverse complement strand
TTCTACTGGGATTATTTTCATTGCTACTTCATAACTGTAGTTTTGCTACTGTTATGAATAGTAATGCAAATATCTGTGTTTTCTGATGGTCTTAGGAGACCCTGCTAGCGATTCTCAACCTGTGGATCATGAAATAATTTTATAGTTGTGGGTCACCACAACATGAGGAACTATATTAAAGGGTTATGGCAATAGGAAGGTTGAGATTCACTGCTCTTAGCACTACTGAAAATAGTACCTCCACCTAATGAAGCCACACTTACTTTTTATAAAAATTAGAAAAATTTATTTATGACCTCATGTAAAGCAGGATTTGCTTTAAAATTCACAAACATACAAACTGTGAAGTGAAAGAAATAAATTTGACCTCATTAGAAATTAAAACTATATAAAAAGACACCAATATTAATGGAAATGAAAGCAAAACTCTGGGAGAAGATATTTGCAACATATGTAATCAACAAAGGATCAGTACACCAAATGTATAATAAACATTTTTTAAAAATAGAAACAAAATCCAACAACCAAACAGAAAAAAAAATTGCAAAGAAAGTGCACAGACAATTCACAGAAGTGGTATCTTGAATGACCAATGACATAAGCAAATAGACTTAATTAGTAGTAATGAAGGAAAGGCCAATTATAAACCATTTCATACCCATCCTCAGCAATAACGTTTGTAAAAAATGTGAAACTCTCGTATGCAGTTTGATACTATACTTACTTTTTAAGATGCAGCTAAAATCTTGTGTTTTTTCTTTAATATGAAAACTCTCCTGACCATTCCATCATCTCTGATCTTAAAGCATTTTGCTTACATCACACTTGATTTATGTTAAAGTGAATTACATACCCATCTTGATCTTATTCATCTCTGTGTCATTAGAGCTCAAAAATTTTTCATCGAACTAAATTATTCAATTTAAATCAAAAATATTCTGATTTAAGCAGAAAAAAAACCTTGTAGAATTATCTGAGTTTTTTCAAATAGGTGAGGGAAAGGTGAAGTTTCCATTTAGACTAAGGGATAATTCATTTGACATATTTACCCAAAGCCAAGCAAGTTATTTTTATGTTGTTTTTGAACTCAAGAGAAACTCATGGTTTAGATTTGCTTCTAATGCTTATTTCAATAAGCATTCACTTAGTGATTATAATTTCTTGTAACCCTACCATCCATAAAATAAAAGCAACAAGTCTTGTCCTGTACAATCCCAAAGACATTTGTTGGGGTTCTTATTAGAGATTTGATATTTGCACGGGGGTTGGGGGGAGAAAGAAGATTCTATGTGTGCTTTGTTAAAATAGCTATCAACTAAAATATCCTTTTTTTATAAGCATAGTTTTGCATATATTTTTTTGGGGGGGGAATTCCAAATAGCAACTCAATCAAACATATAAAAACAATAGCAGCCACAGCTACAAAATAATGCCTCCCACCATTCATACCAATATCAGAAGAAATTTATATTTTCTTCCATATCTCAGATTTAGTCACATCCTTCTACATTACTCTTAATTGTGAATAGTGATTCTTGAGATGAAATAATGGGACAAGGAGCAAGCCTTTTTCCATGTTTAAAAGACTGATAGCATTCTTTAGTCAGGTTTTGACCACAATGTAAAAGCTCCCCCACAAGGTGATAATTGACATTCTTCAGCGCAGAAGAAGCATTACCATCTGTCATGTGACTGTTGAGGATAATGAGAATGCCTCGGACTTGTGGGTTGGAAAGAAATTACTTTAGTCCAAGTAAAATAAATTTAAATGATACGAATGCGGTGGGAGGGCTGCTAAAATTTTCTGGAGACTCTTGGGGTGCTCCGGGAGAAAATGAATCATGTTAGTAATAATTTTTGCTTTTCTTGCTCCTAACTCTGCCAATTTAAAAATATCATACAAATGGGACCTGTGTTTGAAATTCTACCTGTACTTCCAGGAGGGTGTCCTCAGGGCTTTGCCTGCAGGGAGGTCACCAGGAGTCAATGCAAATCAGGCCAGTTGCCTCACCAGCAGTAGGTTACCTCCAGGACCCTCAAGGCACAGGAAGGTTTTAGAACAGCTGAAACACTACAGGTGTGTTGAAATAAAACAAAACAAAAACAAAACAAGGTTGTTTGTTATCCTGTTAAAAAGGAGGGCAAGATTTTTCTCTAAGTCTTTAACCCTCTGCTCCTGCCCAATAAACAATGTGACTCCTGAACTAGCAGGCTGTGTCTTACACAGGTTTCAACACAGTGAGCTGTGATGGGTCGAAGTAAAGGAATTACAAAGTCTTCACTCTGCAACTCTGCCTTCTGTCATACCTTTTAATGTAATCTTAATCCATTCTGTTTAATAATCTTTTGTCCAACAGAAATAAATAAAGCATAAATATGTGTCTGATTGAAATGAATTCGTTTCCTAACAGAAGGCATCCTTGCCAAGATTCTGTAGTGATCCGGTCAATGCAGATAATGTGGTACATTAGAGCAGAAGCTGGCAGTTCATTGTTCTATGAATAGATATAGATTTAGCATTTATGCGAGTCTTTGAATAGGATAAAACAAAGCAATACTGGTAGCCGACAGTCCTTCCTGGGTTTGATTTTAGTCAGTAATTTTATATTCAGGTCAGTGAATCACTGTCAGTATTAAGAGAATTTGTGCTCAAATATAAAAAAAATGAATATGCATTTCTCTGCAAGTGTACTTTTGCCTGAAACATTATTAATACTATATATACATGACAAAAATAATTGGAAGTCCTATTTTCACCCTATGAACTTAATTTTTTCTTAAGTGGAGGAAAATACTTGTGTTTTCCATAGAAAACTTAAATCTCATGAGATGATTGAAAAGGTATTAGCATTGAGACTGGGAGTCTTGGGTCAGGGTCTGATTGTGGCCATTAGCTTCCTATTTGATTTTGGGCAAGTCACTCACTCAAGTTTACAGTTCTATCTTCTATATTTCAGGATTTGGGATTCCATGATACTTAGGATCAGCTCTATAATTTTATGAAAAAGCATCAAGATAATGGTCCTGTTTTTCACCATCCTGAGTTGGTTATACAAGATATTTCATATAATATTTTGGTTTACATTTTGTTAGTAATTCTTTTATGGTATTTGATTTTAATTTAATCAAGTTTCAAAATTATTTTGGTTAAGGTTTCCTCGTGTTTTCTTATTGGAATCCAATAGCTGATTTAATTTGTCCCAGTCTCATTGATAATTATCACTTTCCTCTTTTGTCGAGGTCCTCATTTTATGGTCAAAGCTTGAATATCAATATCACAAATGTCTCTGAATAGCTCCTTATTAGGAAGAGCTTTTATGTTTACTTGAACTACTTATTCTTTCTTCCCACTTTCTTTCTGCTGTACTGTTCTGTCTTTTTTTTTGTCTCTGTCATTCTTGTTTCTGTACCTCGAAGTCTAGAACTTTTCTGATTTATAGAAGCTTTTCTATTTTGTAGATGAGATCTTTCCCAAATGGCAAGGGCAAAAATACCAGTGAAACCAAATCTGTGTTCCAGACTTATTTAAAGATATGTTTGCTTTAAAATGTGTCCTGCTCTTTCCACAGAGATAGGTATTAGGGGTAGAGTTGGGAAATACTACAATATTGATTATAAAAATCTTAGAAAATTCATATTTTCTGTCTCCCCCCACAATAATTGTAATTTCATACTTACCATCCTCATATAAACAGATTCTTAGAGAAAACAATAAAGTAGATATTCACTTATTCAATAAAAGTTGGTGAGTGTCTACTCTGCTAAGTACTGCTTTAGGTTCTTATTTATTTAGCAGTAATTAAGGGAGGTTAGATCCCTGTTTTCATGGACTTTATGTTCTAGAGCAGGGATGGGGAACCTTTTTTCTGCCAAGGGCCATTTGGGTATTTATAACATCATTCATTCTTGGGCTATATGAAATTATCAACTTAAAAAGTAGCCTGCTATATTTGGACAAACATTTAATTCACCCCTAATGCCTTGGCAGGACCAGACCAAATGATTTTGAGAGCCTTATATGGCCCACGGGCCAGATGTTCCCCATCCTTGATCTAGATGAGTGGAACAACAACAACAAAAAAAGATTAAAAAAATACACAGGAAAATTAGCAAGAGGATTTTTAAAGGTGATAGTGTGCTGGAGACATAGAATAATGTGATATGTAAAGACTGAGATGATAGGAGCACTGAATTTTTTCTAGAAGCTGGCTATGTGATGCATGAGCTAGAGATTTTCAAATCAAGAGAAAGCCAACTGAAAAAACAACAACAAAAGACATGAATTAATACAGATCAGAAAATGAAAGAAAATGGCTTGCAGATAATGTTATGAAATGAGATAGAAAAGATTAAAAATGACTAACATTTCATTTAGGCAAAATTAATGAATCTGAGTTTATTCTAAATGCAGTGGAAATCTCTTGAAGGGTTTTAATAATAAAATAACCCATTCCATAGCATTTTTTTTGCAAAAATTGGATACTAATAAAAATCTATGAATGATTTTTTTAAAACAACCTTACTTTTAGATCAGTTTTAGGTTAACAATAAAATTCAGCAGAAGATGTAAATATTTCCCACAAACCTGACCCTCTACGCACGCATAGCCTTCTCCAAATAACAACATTCCCCACTAGAGTGGTACATTTCTTACAATTGATAAACCTACATTGATACATCATAAGCACCCAATATCCATAATTTATATTCAGGTTAACTCTTGGTGTTGTACATTGTATGTGTTTGGACAGGCATCCATTTTTTATGGTTTCATACAGAGTATTTTCACTCTTCTAATAACACCATATTTTGCCTATTTATCTCTCTCAGCTCCTTAACCCTAGCAAACACTGTGTTTTTGTTGTTGTTGTTGGTTGTTTTTGTTTGTTTGTTTTACTGTCTCCATAATGTTACCTTTTCCAGATGGCCATATAATTAGGTTCATCGAGAAAGTAATATTCATTAAAGATTCCTCCATGTCTTTTCAAGGCATGGCAGCCATTTTTTAGTGCTGAATGATATTCCATTATCTAATATAACACTGCTTATTCATTCACTTACTGAAGGACTTCTTGCTTGCTTCTAAATTTCAGCAATTATGAATAAAATTGCTATTAATATTCTTGTGCAGGTTTTTGTGTGGACATAAATTTTTAACTCCTTTGGGTAAATACACAGGAGTATGATTGCTAGATAATATATATTAAGATCATGTTTAGTTTTGTAAGAAACCAACAAGCTGTCTTCCAATGGGGCCATATCATTTTGCATTCCCACCAGCAATGAATGAGACTTACTGTAGTTGCACATTCTCACTGTTTTTTTTTTTTGGATTTTGTACTGTCAGTACTTTGGATTTTGATAATTCTAATAGGTGAGTTGTAGATTTCTCATTATTGTTTTATTTTTCATTTTCCTGACAACATATATAATGTGGAACATCTTTTCATATGTTTATTTGTCATTTGTATATCTTTGGTGAGGTAAATTTTAAGGTGTTTGGTTTATTTTTTAATTAGGTTGCTTATTTTCTGATTGTTTAATCTTGAAAGTTCTTTGTATATTTTGGATAACAGTTTCTTATCAGATGTATTATTTGCAACTATTTTTCTCACACTCTGTGGCTTCTCTTGTAATTCTTTTGAGACCATCTTTCTTAGAGCAGTTGTTTTAAATTTTTGTAAAGTTGATATTATTAATTCTTTCTTTCATGCATTGTCCCTTTGATGTTGTGTGTAAAAAGTTATCACCAAACTCAAGTCTCACCTGAATATTCTCTTATGTTGTTTCCTAGGAGTTTGATAGTTTTGTGTTTTACATTCAGGTCTGTGATCAATTTTGAGTTAATTTTTGTGAGCAGCACAAAGTCTATGTTTATATTATTGTTATAATTTTTCCAGCATCATTTGTTGAAAATACTATTTTTTTTCCACTGTCTCTTTGCTATGTGGTCAAAGATCAGTTGAATATTTTGTGTGGGTCTATTTCTGGGCTCTCTATTCTATTCCACTGATCTATTTGTCTACTTTTTTTCCAATATCACATTGTCTTGATTACTGTAGTGTTATAGTAAAACTTTTTAGTTCTTGCCTGATGATATATTTATTGATTTTAGAGAGGAAGAAAGGGAAAGAGAGAAAGAAACATCCAATGTGAGAGAGAAACATTGGCTGCTTCCTGTATGTACACCAACTGGGGATCAAAGTGCAACCAATACATGTCCACTGATGGAATTGAACCTGCAATATTTAGGGTATCGGACAACACTTCAATAAACTGAGCCACACTGGCCAGGGCATAGTAAATCTTAAAGTCAGATAGGGTCTATCCTCTATTTTTTTCTCTCTTTCAATAATATGTTGCTTTCCTGGGTTTTGCCTTTCTAGAAAACTTTTGTATCATTTTATTGATATCCACAAAATAACTTTTGTATAATTTTGTTGATATGCACAAAATAACTTGCTGTGATTTTGATTGTGATTACATTGAATGTATAGATCAATGTGGAAAGAAGTCACATCTTTACAATATTGAGTATTCTTATGCCTGGGCTACCTTTTGGTTTATTTAGTTTTTCTTTAATTTGTTCTCTGTGTTTTGTGTTTTTCCTTATATACATCTTGTATATATTTTGTTAAATTTATACTTAATGTTTTATATTTTGGAGTGCCAATGAAAATAGTATTGCATTTTTAATTTCAAATTCCACTTTTTTATTGCTGATATATAGGAAAATGATTGAATTTAGTATATTAACCTTGTATCCTATAGTCTTGTTATAATCCCTTGTAAGTTTCTGATGTTTTTTTTTTAAATTTTTATTCTTTCAAATTTCCTACATAGATGATCATGTCATTTGTCCACAAAGACAATTTTATGACTTTCCTTCCATTCAATCTATATACCACTTATTTTCCTTTCTTGTCTTCCTGCATTCACTTGAACTTCCAGTATGATGTTGAAAAGGAATGGTGAGAGGGGACATCCTTGTCTTGTATCTGATCTTAGTGATCTCATCAACCCTGACACTTTGCTATGTTTGTATTTCCTGAATTTATTAAATGAACGTTCTTACTGTTTAAACCTGTTTAGTCAGGATTACCTTTTACTTGCAGCCAGAGATAAACTAACCGAGAAAGTCTTCAAATCCAAAAGGAACTTACAAGCTATAAATGGAGTATAACCAAGGTGAAAATAAAATTACTAGTGTACTATATTAAATGTATCTCCAAGGGCAGTTAACTGAAGAAACATTAAGATATTTTTGTTAAAATATCTATTGCTTCCATCTAAAGGCTGTCTTCTTCTCTGATGTTTCATCTTACCTTGTTTATATTTTACCTATACTAATTATATTCTGACATGTTGTCTGTATATGAATTTGTCTTATGTCTCTAGCTCATAATCTTTGGGAGTCTATATATTTTTTTCTTTTGTACAAGTATATGCTTTTATGCAGGTAGGAACTGAATAAACAGTTTTGAATAGATAACAGATAGTATCCAGAGTTTGGGGATGCCAAAATAAGGTGAGGTAACTGAAGATAGGCTTAGCCATCAGATACCTGTGGTTTTATACAAAGCAAAGAAAGATTTAGTATCAATGGAATGCTGATAGAAGAAAGGGCATTGCTTTTAAAAAACTAAAAAGAGCAGCAATATTACAGAAGGTATGGGCAGTGAGCATATTTAACATTGTTACAAAGTTTAATATAACTGTATATAGAAAAATATGTCAAATGTGGATTTCTCCACAGTGTAGGCTTTGTGGAGTTAAGTGATATTAAAGCATGTTCAATGATGGTTAGTAGGCTAAGCGATGTAGTCTGGTCACAAGCCCAAGAATACCTAGGCATAGTCCCAAGAGAAGTTTGTAATCAAATGCAGATTGCGGAAAGAGTTTCAAATCTTGCATGATTTTCATAATGAATGTTTTGGATTATCACAGTATGTTTTCCTATGCTCATTTTCATTTAGATGGAGGGGGGATTTCAAGAATCCATGCCTTATACTTTTTATTTCAGTTTCTTAAGGTACCCAGAATTTTCTTGCCAGAAGGATTTATGTAAAAATTAGAATCCATCTTGAAATTCAACTAAAGATTGCATCTCTAAGTTGTTTCAAAAAATTGAGAGCTGAGCATATTGTAATTCTCAGAGCTATCCCTAGACAGACAATATTGCAAAAGTTTTATGCCCATGTGTCTTTGTTTTGCAAATGAATATGCAATATTATATGAGTACAACAAAAAATTAATCTTGGAATCAAAGAACTTAGCAAATGCTGAATTGAAAAAACATGAGTTAACCTTAAAGAGAAAAGAAGCATCTAGTAAATGTCTTAATGTTTCAAACTTTACAGTGATGTCTTCTTTGATGGTCAAGGGTTAGGGAAAGAAATAGAGACTTCATATAGTATTAAATGCTCATTTAAATGAATAATATTGTTGTTCCTGTAAAAACCACATAATGAAACTAAATTATTCAAATATTACTTAGAATTGTGTTCTTTGAAAAGACACCAGGCACATAGCCAATATTATTGCATAACAAATAGGCAATACCAACAAAAAAATTCTACCATTTACAGAAACCATGGCTTAGAATTCTTCTCATGACTAGAATTGTGACAATTCTGATGTAAAAACTAGTAAAATTATTCTTTATATTCTTATGCAGTTATAACAATAAAAACACCTTCTTACTTAATATGGCATTATGAATAATCTATGAGAAAGTATATTGTATATTCTTGGGTGAGTCTATTTTTGTCTCTTTCAAAGTTGCATTTTTAATAGCTTGTAGTCTTATTCCTAATCAATTAATACATTGGGCACCCTACACTTATATGATAAAGTTGATTGACTTTGAATTTTCTCCAAAGTTGAAGACTTACAGTATCTGAAAAGAGACATAAAAGTATCAAGGTAAAATATTTTTAAGTCAAATTTAATTTAAAATGTTCCAATTATATGTTTCTCCTTGAGGAATATTATTCCAAATAGTTTGAGAAAGGAATTTTTTAATAAATAAGTTATAGCTACATAAAAATCTAAATAAAAGATGGTCCATTAATTACTAGCATCACCTTAATAGCCTTGAGAAAGAAAACCATAACATTCTGTCTAGTAGTGTCAGTGGGCTGATGGTCAAAATGGTTGTACGAGAAATAATCTCCATCCTTCCACATTCTCTAAATGAGGTCAGTTGGCTGTGAAATGTGTCTCTTGCCATTCTTCTTTATTCCCATCCTCTCACATAATGTTTTTTTTTTCATGGCTGTGTCTCTTTTAGTGTTACTCTTTCTGGTAATGACATTTTAGACAATGAAGCATGTTATTAACATTTATTCTTGTTTCATACAGGCTCTTTTTATAATTCATTTAATTTTCCAATGTGATTTCATTATATAACATAACCCATTACAATGAGAAAACTGGCACATAGGCAAGTTCAATGTTTTTAGTCTAAGAATTTGTGTCTAATGAATCCAAACTATATTTTTAAATTCCTGTTATAAATATTATTTCAAAGTTTAAAAATTCTCCATCTAATACTTGTAAACTCTGGAATTTACTAAAGTGTATTTGTCAGTCTGTTCATATCTACTGCTTATGACTAAAGAGAAATCAAATAAAGAACAAACTCTAAGAATCACTTTGTGTAAGTGAATAAGACTTTATATTATAACTTAATTTCTTCTGAATGATTTACCATTTTTTGTATTGTTTGTGTTTTCTTAATATTTTTTACTAGTAGCCCTGTGCACAAATCCATGCACCAATAGCTCTCAGCAGGGTGTGGCTACTCCATGCCCACTGCCCAGAGACTCTTTGTGGCCCAGAGGCCCATCTGTGGCTGGGTGAGGAATGCTTGTCTTGTCACCATGGCAAAGAAACAAGCATTCTGCCAGGCCACTCATGCTGCCCACTCTCAGCAGCTGCCCCACCAGGACTGGAGGACTCCAGCGAGGCTGAGCGGACTGTGCACCACCATCTTTGTGATGGAGTGATGGTTAATTTGCATATTATTATTTTATTAGATAGGATAACAGTTCAATTTTGATTTGTGTTTTATACTTGAGAATGATTTTCAATTATCTTACTCTTAAATAAAACGTTTTGTAGTGTTAGGGCTGGCCAGGTAGCTCAGTTGGTTAGTGTTGTCCCAAAACACCAAAGTTGTGAGTTAAATCCATGGTCAGGGCACATACAGGAACCAACCAATCTATATATACATGAGCCTAAGCAACAGAACAACCGGACAACCAGTTGCTATGATGCACACTGAACACCAGAGGGCAGACTCTTAATGCCGGAGCTTCCGCCTGGTGCTCAGTGTGCTCCCACAGCTAACCTCCTGTGGCCAGCCAACCTCCCCTCCCTCTGGCCTGCCAACCTCCTGTGGCCTCTTTTCTTGGCTAGTTGGCCCCAATTAGTCCCAGTCAGAACTAGGCAAGATAGCCTTGATTGGCTATGATAGCCAGCCAGGCTGAGGAACCCCATCTGTGCACAAATTCGTGCACTGGGCCTCTAGTGAATATATAAATAAGTGGAACAACAAACTGATGTTTCTCTCTCTTGCTCTCTCTCTCTCAAAAATTAATAAATAAAAAAGAGGTATTTCCAGCCAAATTTTTCATAGATAAAAATATCTAAATTTTTACTTTCATAAGCTTTACTTAAACAACTTTTTAAAATAAGTTATTTTAGTGTTTAAACTTTCTTATATTTGAGAACTTAGCCTTTATATCAAGGTATTTGAAAATAATCCTATATAATAAAAGGCCCATATGCAAATAGACTGAATGGTGAGACAACCAAACAACCGAACAACTGGTTACTATGACGTGCACTGACCACCAAGGGGCGTGCATGGAACATGGTGGGCATCAGCAGCAGGCTGCAGAGCATAGAACATGGTGGGCATCAGCCATGGTAGGATGGTGGAACAGGTGAGTTGGGGGTACCAGACCAAGGTGGGGCACTGATTGATATCATCAGGGTGAGCCTCTTGTAGTTACTGAAAATTTTTTGCTCCCACATACCACAGTCCCACCTGGCTCTCACACCTGCTGCTGGTGCTGGCCCCTCTTACACCCACTGTTGGCACCTGGCACCAGCCCCAATCACTCAGTGTTGTCAGCAGGTGAGAGGGGCAGTTGTTGGCCCCAATTTCCCCTAATGGCTGCTCCTGAGGGGTGATCAGGGCTGGTAGCCCCCACTCACACCTACTGCTGCCACTGGCCCCAATTGCTCTGCACCATCAGCAGGTGCGAGGGGCCAACACCATCAGTGTGGGAGCAGTGGTAGTAGAAGTGGGGCTGCCAGCAGACAGGGGACTGGGGGCTGTGGAGGGAAAGGCTAGGCAGGGGCATGAAGGATGGGCCAAGACCTGGCCCTGTGCCCACTACAGCCTCATGGCCCACAGTTTTTTTCAAAGTGCATGAATTTGTGCACGGGGCCCCTAGTTATCTATAGGGCTTCTGTGAGTAATCTTAAATGCTTGTTTTTCTTAGTTGGCTATTATGCTAAACACCTGTGATGAATTGCCTTTAGAAATAAAACTGTCTATCATCTATCCATCTATCATTTGATGTATCTAAGTTCTAAAGAATCTGAAAATATTAGTTTCGGACTAAAAATTAGTCAATTATGAGTGTGGTTTTTATCTTTCTAACTTTAATCTTTCTACAGAACATTTGGAGAGAAGTACAAATCTCATTTGGTCCACTCTGTGCGCCAAAATTTTCTACTATATTTATCTGGCAGCTAGAAAATTTAAGGCCTTTCTCTTATATAGGAAATAATTTCTCTAAATATTACAGCAACTTTGAAACTTAAAACTAGTATCTTACTGAAAGCCTTAACCTTTTATGCTTAGATTATTTACAGCTATTAGTTTTCTAATAAGACAACCACCCCCCATTTTTTTTACTCCAGTTGCTCATTTTTTTTTTTTACTTCAGTTGCATCTCTGACAGATTGATCTTCCTAAGACATGTAGTTATCAAAATGTTATACATCTCACCTCTTTACCAAATTGATAAAAAACTTCACCCTGGCATTAAAGACTTTATCATTACTTTCAACCTCATCTCTCTAGGAACAATCTAGTTTTTTTTTTCTGGGGAGCTTAGTCTACACTCCTTCCCAAGATTTTCATATTTAAGTAATTGCTTATATAATCTCCATATCCTTGTATAACTTCTGATTATATCAGTTAAATTCTTATATAGTTGACCCTCAATAATGTTAATTTGTTTCTACCTGAAGATATAATGTTGTTAATATATAATATCCTCATATTTCCTATAATGCTCATGGTAAATGCTCAGTAAATATTTGTCAAATAAACAGTAAGATGCAATTATTACTTGGAACCTATTTAATTTGGAGTTAAAAGTGGTCCTATCCTAAAAATAAATCTTCCCCTGGAATGTGTGTATTTCTATATTAACATTACCCTTTGATTAGAGATGTTATTTTGGGCAAAAAGACTGGAGATTTCATGAGATCCAAGAGGTCTTTCTGAGAAGCATTCTATGAATCTCCTGCAAAAGTTATCCTAGCAAAATTTCCCACACTAATTAAATATGCCAAAGGTGGCTTCAAGGGAGATTAACGTCTGAGTTTAAGGGTAAGTTAACTTCTCCCTTTTATTTAAAATAAGTTACTTCTCACTGGATTGGAAAGCCAAATAGAGTCCAAAAAATGAATTCACTAAAGGCTGTACATAAAGAAAGGTATGTGAAAGCAGTATCTATTCTCTAAAGACTTAAGTATAATCCAAAGACAATCACTTTTAAAAAGAGTAAAACAAACATTTGGAAAAAAAATGAAGGGCATGAATAAATTCTCAAGCATAGGGAATAATGATGATTTTGTGACCAATGATTATCTTATTTAATATGTCCTTTTCATTAGTGATTGCATTGAAGTGCTCTATTAAAAAAATTATCACACAGGTACATAGTACTGAGGGGAAGAAGGTGTTTTCCAGAAATTACTTTGGTAG
>PVJN01055639.1:0-13017 GCA_004026805.1 Lasiurus borealis | reverse complement strand
GATTCCCTCTTCGACTACTTTGAAAAGTACATAGAATCAGTAAGGATATAGAGTACCTGAACAGCACTACCCACCCATGTAACCAATATTTACAGAATACCCATCCCACAGCATTCAAACTATCAGAAAGCAGACTGGGAAGGAATCCGTCCTCACTCATTCTGAGGCCAGAATTACCCTGGTGCCCAGCTGCGTGTTATGCTCCAGACCCTCGGGATGCAGGGTGTCCACAGATGTCTGGAGCCTCTGGTTCTCCAGCAGCAGGCCCTGGCTCTCCCGCTCCAGGGCACAGACCCTCTCAGGGGCCGTGATCAGGGCGCTGACCTCCATTGCCAGCTTCTTGTTCTCCTCCTGCAGCCGGTGCAGCTCCTGCTCCAGCTCCAGCACCCATGCCGCCTGCTCCTTCACCTCCTCCAGGTCCTGGCACAGCTGCCTCTGCTCCCACTCCAGCTTTTCTACTTTGCTGCTGGTCTTCATCACCGTCTGCTGGAGGACTTTGCATTCTCAGTGTCCTGAACGTGGGACTGGCTGCTGGCCTGTGAACTCGCCTGCAGCGAAGCCACCACTTCTTCAAGATTCTTGATCTGCAGGAAAACACAATCAAAGGACACAGGCGCGATTTCAGTCCAAACTGGGGCCTAACATGTAGGCCTGGAACGACCATCTCTTCATGGGCCCAAAGGACATCCTATCATTTCCCAGAGGCCTGCTATGGACACAAGGTGAAGGGCACGGAGATCCCCACCAGGACAGTTCAAGTCTAAACCCATTCACAGCAGCTGATGATTTAGAAACAGAAACCACAGCTCATCTTACTTAAGACAATGACAGTGATTTCCTTGGTGCTTTTTATCCTGGTCCACAGGGGCCTGACGAGCTGGCTGCCCACCCTATTGCAGTTCCTCAGACCACTCTCCTCTGCAGACATTGCACATGATCTTCTCTGTGCTGCGAATGCTCACCTGCCTCCACTCCTGGCCTCCAGCATCACTGACTCGTTCCCATCCTCACAGGCTCCATGTGATTGACAGCTCCTCAGGAGAGCCTTGCACCAGGATTCTAAATGTCCTGCACCTAACAAGACTACCCCTGGATCCATATATATTCCCTTAATAGCACACGTCTGAAGTCACCTGGCTTGTCACTTGTCATTCAGCCTGCTAGACTGCAAGCCATATCAGGGGAGGGTGGATGCATGTCTCTGAAGTCTACACAGCACCATCCCAAGCCTACAAGAGAGGCTGAAGCACTCAAGTACCTGATACCCAGCCTCTCTTTGCAGCTAGGGTTAGTCAGGTGTGGCCAATGAGATGTCCACAGAGGGAGCTGGGAGGCTTTCCCTCTGTATCTTCACCCTCCACATTCTCCCTGTGCACTTCTTGGGGAGATACAACAGTCACTGCCCAAACTGGCAGAGCAGGAAGAGAGAAGCCTGGCTCCAGAGTAGCGTCTCTGAGCTGCTGCCCCAGCACTGGGCTGCCTAGCTTGGGACTTCCTATAGTATGAGGCGGACCAGCCCTGGAGGTTTACCTGGGCTCAGAGCGTGAAGTGGACATTTGAAGGGGGATCTTTGTCCTGCAGGCTATCCCATGTGCTGCAAGACATTTAGCAGCACCCTGGTGCCTCCCAGCACAGCCAAGAGCACTCCCCTTCTCATCCCCCAAGTCATGACAATCATAAACAAGATGGACACTGTTGCCCAGCCAGTGTAGGTCAATGATTGAGCATCAACCTATGAACCAGATCACAGTTCAATTACCTGTCAGGGCATATGCTCAGGAGCTGGTTCGATCCCAGTAAGCGGTGTGCAGGAGGCAGCCAATCAATGAATCTCTCTCATCATTGATGTTTCCCTCCCTCCCTCGCTCCCTCTTCTTTCTTTCTTTCTTTCTTTCTTTCTTTCTTTCTTTCTTTCTTTCTTTCTTTCTCCCTTTCTCTCTTTCTCTCTCCCTCTCTTGTCCTCCCTGAAATAAATAAAAAATAGATTGAAAAAACAAAAGTATTTCCAGTGTCTCTGGGGTCAATTCCTGTCCCTCCCTCCCCCCACCTCCCCTGCTGTGGCTGGAATTGCTAGTTTGAGCTGCAGCTGAGGGAGCAAACTGATAATCCAGGAATCACTGATGGATTTCCAGAACATGGCTGTGATCCTGGACTCACCCTCTTGCAGGCAGGGGCGCAAAGGAAGGCATAGGCACTGGAGGGCCTACCTCCTGGGCTTTGTCAGCCTTCAGGATCTCTATGTCATGGAGCAGCCTTTCTCTCTCCTCCAGCAGCTCTTCACTGAGTGTCTCCAGATCCTGACTGGTCTGCTTTTCTTTTTCCATCTGGACCCGCAAGTCTTCAATCTGCAGAGCCAAAGACCCGGCCCAGGCAAAAGTCATTTTCACAAAGTGAACTATATTTTAAAGCACACCCGAAACCTGTCAGCCCCACGGAACACTTTACCAGGCCATTTGTAAAGGGAAAACCTTCCTGCCCACTTGTTGGGGAGGTCCAGCAGCCACTGCCAAGACTGGAGAGCAGCAAGAGAGAAGACTGGGGCCTGGGTGGTGTCCCTAAGCCGCTGCCCAGGTCAGGCCAAGTTGCACAGTGAGCTCTCCACACCCTTGACCATCACCTCTCAGCCCACGGCGTCCACTTCCAGCTCATAGTAGAGAAAAAGCCATGGACACCAATCAGTCAGCTTCCTTCCCAGCTTTCCACTGCTCACTCTCACTGCTTCCGTCTTAGGCTTTGTCCACTACTGTCACATGCCCTACGGCCAGCAGCCACCATTGGATGTCCTACAGGGACTTGGACCGGATGGTGACATTCCTATTCATCCATCTGCTCAGAGGAGTCTTTTGCCATCTCACTCCCTCCTCCCCACCCTCCAAGTAAATGGGCCACCAAGGCCTGTCCTCATTCCACATGAGGCTCCCCCTCCAACCCCTACTGCCGCCCGGGCCCGACCACCGCCATCCTGCTGCACGACTGCCCAATCAGCGGTCCAACACAGAGCTCTTCTGCCGGACCCACCAGTGCCCACTCCCTGGCCATGAACTGCCTGGACCTTCACGTCTCCCACTCTGGCCCTGACACCTGAACACGGTGATGGACGCAGATTCCTACTCAGGGTGGGACCTGAGGTGCGACTCCCAGGCAAGGCCCGTGCTGCTGTCCCTTCCACTGACACCAAACTCGTGACCACCCAGGAGCGGGAAAGGGCTGCTCCCTGCTAACAATGTGACCACGAGCAGGTTTCCGTAACTGACAGGGCCAGCAAACAGCAGGCATTGGCACCCGCTTCTGTCAGGGCAAAGTGCTCAGCACACACCTGGCAGGTGGCAGGTCCAACAAGAGCTGACCCCTCATGAGAGCACCGGCCCCTCCCACCCTCAGAGCTCCTGACATGGTCTGTCTGGGCTGCAGCCCAAAAACCTGGCTTTGGACCTGTGACCCTGATGCTGCTGGTTTGGGATGACGGCTCTAAAAGGAAAACATAGGATCCCCACGATCAAAGATCAGGTGGTTCTCAGAGCTTTAAACACCCCAGACCTCAGGCCACTGACTAGAACCTCTGGGGGCAGGACCTTCAGGCATCCAGAGACCCAGTGAGCAGCAGGACTGAGAGCCTCCTCCATTCACCTGGCTGGGGGCAACCTGGCACAGGTAGGTTCACAAACTCCCGAAAGGATCGCTGCTCTGATGCCAGCTCTGCCTACTTCTCCTGGGCCGAGGGCCACCCTGCCTTATCTCACAGGTCTGGGCACAGTCTCCAGACTCCTCCGGAGCAGTAGGCAGCCAGCTTCTTCCCCATGAGGGGAAGGGTCAGGCACAGTGGGGCTCATATTTGTGCCCTCACTGCACCCTGTGGGCACATGGAGCCCCCTAACCCAACATGGGGACATGAGGACAGGGCAGCCCAACCTAGCCAGGGCCAACAGCAAAAGGCGCTGAAACGTGCCATGTGTCTGAGTCTTTCTCACAAGTGAGAATATCTTTATTTTCCTTCCTTATCACTGCCCCACTTCCTAGCACCAGCTCTGGGCTCCGCAGGGAGGCAGGAATCTGCCCTGCTGGCATCCCCTGCTCTGGAGCCCGCCCGGAGAAGGAAGGCCCTGCGCAGTGGTCACCCACCCTCATTCAGAGAAGGGCACCAGCCCAGGGAGTTCAGTGATCTGCCCAGAGCCCCACAGCGAGGATGCAGCAGAGCCAAACACATGGCAGTGGGCCAACCTGGGTCTGCTTTCTCAATGAGGGCATGGGGTATGTTCCACATTGCTCACCCCTCCTTGTCTTTTTTTTTTTATTGATTTTTTTTTTTTTTTTTTACAGAGAGGAAGGGAGAGGGATAGAGAGTCAGAACATCGGTAGGAGAGAAACATCAATCAGCTGCCTCCTGAACACCTCCCACTGGGGATGTGCCCGCAACCAAGGTACATGCCCTTGACCGGAATCAAACCTGGGACCCTTCAGTCTCTAGGCCGATAATCTAGCCACTGAGCCAAGCTGGTCAGGGCATCCCTCTCAGTTTCACTGTTAATCCCTCTCCCCTGCTGCCCCTTCTCTCCCAGTGAAAGGAATGCTATGTCCAACATTTGCATATCTGGTATGGCTGCTTCTGGTCTGAAGATGTGACAGCCCCGTGTCCCACCTTCCTCTGCTGGACACCCCATCTTTCTCTGTCTGCTTCTTTTTGTCTTGGAACTGGAATCCTCATTCCTGTCCTTCCTTGAAGGCCCTCCATTACGCTAGGGAGAGCTCACTTGGCAAAGATGGGTTTCTGTCCTCCCCAAAGCACCGGGCTTGGGCTGAGGGCTCCTGTGGGTAGGCTCCAGGTGCCCGGAGCACAAGGTTGCAAGAGTCCTGCCTACCAGCCCCTGTGCTGTGCTTGTGTTCCCACAATAGGACCCAAAGGGCTGCCCATCTTCTTCTCAAAACCAGGGCTCCTGGCTGAAGGAATGAACTCTTAGGATGTCAATGCAAAGTGAGGGTGGGGGACGCACCTTCTCTAAGGTCCTTCCTTAGAGAAAAATCTCGAGTTACAGGGAAGGATGTGAACTTCAGGAACTACGGTTTACACAGACCAAAGCAAGCCTACAATCTGGGTAACACTGGGCAGTGGGAGAGCTAAGCTGGCACCAGAAGGCCTAGGACTCCAGGCCACCTGTCCTGGCTGACGCTTGTACCTCCTTCTCAGACACCTTCCAGAGGGCCATATTGTCTGGGTGTGTCCAAGGATGGGCCTGCCCTGGCTCCAGGGAGGTCAATGTCGGGCCATGTCCCCTGAGGTTTTTAGCTGATGGTAGAGATGCAAAACTGATCCAACGTTAGTGAGGACCCATGATGCAGCCAGGCAGGAGTGGGCTGAGCGGGGCAGGGTGGAGCAGCAGAAGGGCCTCCGGGCAGCAGACAAGGGAAGGCATTGTTCTGGGAACTGCGGCTGCCCTTTCTCACCAGGGGCTCAGAGCCAAGATTGGCCTCCAAGAGCTGTGGCAGGACTGCCAAGGTGTCCAACAGGGAACTGATCCAGAGAGGAAGCAGGGGATGGGATTTGAGAGACAGGATTAAGGAGTCATGCGGGGAGGTGGCACCCCCACCAGTCCTGTGTGTTTGGAGGAGAGACCCAAGTGGGCCCCGTGGGCTGGAGAAGCGTCCGACGTCACCTGCCAGGCCTGCCAGGAGTTGGGCCAGAGGCTTTAGCACAGGCCTCTGCGGCTTACCCATGAGGACTCGCCCCGTTGGAGGTTCTCTTTCTAAAGGTCAAGCCTTTCTATCTCGGCCCAGGTCAGGCTGCCATTTAGAGATATTCCCTGGGCCCGCCCCAAGGGAACCAAACATCCAGACTGTCCTGAGCTGCGCTGAGTGGAGAGATACAGCCTGAGGAGGACTTCCTCCTGCCCCACAGACAGGACACACGGTGCCTCAAAGAATGAGTAGCGTGAGTCCTCGAACCTCAGATGTCTACAAGAGGCCTAGAGGAGTGGTCGGCAAACTCATTAGTCAACAGAGCCAAATATCAACAGAACAATGATTGAATTATCTTTTGAGAGCCAAATTTTTAAAACTTCAACTGTATGGGTAGGTACACTGTTATTAACTTAATTAGGGTACTCCTAAACTGGCCTTTGCTAAAAACTGAAGGAGTCAAAGAGCCGCATATGTCTCCTATGTGTCTCTCGAGCCGCAGTTTGCCGACCACTGGCCTAGAGAAACTGCTTTGCAGGAGGTGGGGATGTCCCAAGCCTCACCCAGAGGTTAAGTTCCAGCAGAGCTGTGATCCTAGGACCCAGGTCTCCGGTCTGCAGCCCATGTCCCTCCCATTGCCAGGGCAGCCTCAGCGAATGACGCCCGCAGGACCCCTGGGCAGGTGGGGACAGACACCCAGACACATGAAAGCACCAGTCCTGACAGGCGATCAGCAAGCAAGATTGTCCTTGCCCCTCCCTCATCCAGAATCCGGCCACTGGGTCAAGGTGTGCTCAAGGCCACGGCGCAGTTGTGTCACCCGCGGTGGCCACGTGTACTGAGGCCTCTGCTCCAGAATGAGCTGCACCTCACCTCTCGGGGCACTTCTGGCCATGTGAATGGAGTCCTGGTAACTGCAGGATGAACCTGGTTGGTGAGTGTGTCTGTCCTCCCAGCTGTCTGTCCTACTGTGCTACTGGGAAGACCTGGGTTGTCCAGAAAGGCAGTGCAGTCCAGCCATCTCTTCTTCCTCGGCCCCTCGACCGAAAGGAGAGTGAGCACTGCACTCCTGACACCAGCGGCCATGCCCTGAAATGCCCACCCATGCCTGCGACACAGGAGCAAGTCTTCCCTCACTGCTTCTCTGCCAGGCCCACCTGGTATTTTCTGTTTTGTTTTGTATTGTTTTATGTTTCGAATAGATTAAAAAATAACAGTACAAAAACGCTATAGTTATTAAAAAGGATCCAAAAATAGGGAGGAGTGAATTTGTACAAACTAGTTCAACAATTAAAGGGAAACATCTTGAACAAGTTTTAACAGGATTTAATTTTTTTTTAAATTGGTAAGTGTGTAAGACTTAACTCTTGCAAATGTTCAAACAAAAAGACAACATGTACAATCCTTATAATAAAAGTGCACACATACCCTGGGAACTTTAAAAAATTGTAAATTTTTAAAGTTTGAGTAATAGAAGCAGCACTTGAAGGTTTTGTGAACCTTTTTTCCAAATAAGCATACTTTCGGTAAATCATGACACCTGACTCTGCACTTGCATTTTTGTTCTTCCTGTAAAGGAGAATTTACACTAACACTGAATTTTTAATTTAAAAACGTACATTGAGAGTTATTTAACTTCCGATTGACTTCAGTTATTCAGTCAAACATGATTTAATGTGAAGGTGCTAATATTTTAGAATGAAATAGGAAGTGAAGATTTACCCTTCATATCCAATTAGGCCAGAACCCAAAGAGCAAGTCAATGAGCTTACGTTCTCCATGAAATTAAACAATTTGATTAATCCCAAACTTCACCAATAATCTTTCTCAAATGTTAGTAAAACCAATTATTGAAATTCCATTTTCTCATTTTTAACAAAATACTAGTATATTTTAGACTACCAACTTGAATCTTTTCTATTATAGACTCAAAATGTGATTCACTAATAAGCTGGTTCTTGCAATACAATAGATAATAGATCATTACAATATTGGCTTTATGATACAACCAATACGTATATAACATGTACCTTCCTCAATTTCTAAAACGATTCAGAATTCTGGAACATTCTTTTGCATAAAACACGTTCCTCTTCATGAAATCCTGAGGTGAAAGACTATCAATGTAAACCTGTAATCACAAGTCTTCTCATTTCTGTATTAGACTATAGCTATGTGTTTAAAAAAACTTTATAAAGAAATGCGGCAACTTATATAACTGCTCTGTACCGTTTGAACAATACATTCCAGACAAACTTAGTCCAAAGGACTTAGGATGACCCTATGAAAACAATGTCCTTTTAACACTTGTTGGTTCCGAGATGAATGCCACTGCCCAGGTCTACTGCTGTCTCTTTTGCTGCCGTGATCCTGGCCCCAGCCATTACGATTCCTGTCTGCATACAAGTCCATCACCTCTGTGTTTTCTGTAATGCTGCTCAGGGCTATAGAGTCTGTCTACTGGGGAGGGATGAGGACTGTGCCTGGCTTTACGCAGTGATGATGGTGTATCTTGACGCCATCAGGAGCTTGGAGACTACTTATAACTATGATTATGTGACTGAACTGATGGGGGAAAATCCCGCTCGATCAAGATGTGGAGGACAAAATTTCCCAACACATGACCTCTGTCTCAAAACATTGTTCATTCCTGTTTGTTTCTGAAAATTTTCTGGAGAAGAGAAAGATCTCTGAATGACCTGTGGTGCTGGAGTCATGTTATCCACAGTCCTTTCATGCCTGATAGGAGATGGAGAGGCAGTGCTTGAATTTCCAACATGATGCTGGAACTATGACAAACTAACCTCCTGTGAGGCATGGCTGCTTCCTGATCTAAACTGAAAGTCGATGGGCCTTCCAAAAAGTGTCATTCCATTAAGGAGATTCATGGCCTAAGGAACAGACGCTTCCTGTTTGAAATTCACAAATGCAAACTGCTTTGATTTACCATCCTTATCTGTTGGCATTTTTACTGGGATCCCTGGCCCAGTCTGGTGGAAAGGCAGGGAAAGGAGCTCCTGGGTCACTTTAGTGTCTAGGTTGCCCACTAAGAGAGTAGGATCCGCTTCCGTGGCCTCCAACCCCATCTCGGCGTGGCCCCCTCCCAGGAGAGGACCAGAGGTCCTTGCTGAGGCTCCCACTGCGCACTCTCCAAAGCTCATGTCCTGGCGCTCCCAAGACTTGCACAGGTAAATGTCAGTCAAGCTCGCTCCTGCCTGGCCTCAAGGTGCACTGAGGGAGTGTGCATGCTCCGAGGAGAGTGCTGGTTGAAAGCCATGGCTCCCAGGAAGGCTCGCGGGGCAGGCCTTCTCCACGCTGGACAGGAGCTGCACTGACCTAGGAGCGCAGAGGCCTCCCTGGGCCCAGGGAAGTGAGGCAGATACAGAGGCCAGCCGCGTTTGAAGATGGCCCTGATCCATGTGTCCCTGTGCCCGGGTCAGCACTGACGAAGGTCTCTGGAGATAGTGCTCTCCTGGCCAGGCCCAAGGTGACCCACCGGGAACCTCCTCCTCTGCAGACAACATGGCCAGGTATCGGGACCAGAGCCCTGAGCGACTGGCAGCAGCTGAGGCCCACCTCGCTCAGTGAAGGGAGGCGCCAAGGCCAGGAGGCTAGATTCTCCCTCTACCTGACTAAGGTGTGGAACTGGACCTGCTGTGGATCCTGTGGTGCGGGACGCTGCGAGGGTGACCCTGCCGCTGTGTGACCCTGGCTCGCATTTCGGCCCTGCCCAGTGCTTCCCAACAGGGTGCTGCTCTCCTTTTCTTAGGCACTTACCCTTTACCTCCACTAACTCACACCATCCTCACCACACCCACTGGGAGGGGGGTACACTGTTAACCCATTTCACAGATGAAGGCAGCGAGGCACACAGAGGTCCATTGGGTGCGGTCTCACTGCTGCAGGTAGACCTTATGCTGCCTCCTGAAACCTCCCCATGAGGACTCCTGTCCCCTCCTATAACAATGGCTGCACTGGACTCTGCCTGTCCCCCAGCTGGGCATGCTCACTGTCCCCTGGGTGCTCCACCTGGCCTCTTCCATGCCCCTAGGTTCCGCACACCACCCACGGGTACCTGCTTGCTGAGCTGTTGGTTCTCCTTCTCCAGCTCCCCGCACTGGAGGCTGCTCTCCTGCAGGGCCAGGGAGGCGTCCTGCAGCCCCTGGATGGTGCCCTGGAGGCTCTGCTTCTCTTTGTCCAGCTGGAGGAAGCAGCTGGAGGCTGAAGAGCAAAGTAGAGTCAGAGCCCAGAGTCCAGGAGCCTCAGCTTCTGCTCTCTGTCCCAGACCCTGAGACAGCCATCACCCCAAGCCCTAGGGGCCTCAGCTTCTGCTCTCTGTCCCAGGCTCTGAGACGGCCATCACCCCGAGCCCTAGGTTTGGGGGGCTGGGATGGTCAGTTGGATGCCCTCCCTTTTTCCCAGGGTGCTGTTGCTCCCTGCATCTGAGGGCTCCTCAGGCAATTATGGCCCCTCTGATGGCTCAGCTGGGTTTATTAGGGAAGCATGCAGAGCTAAAGAAGAAAGCAGGTTGCGGTGGAGTAGCCATTGCAAAAGTTCAAGATGGTAGAACTGTTGGTGCCACATTTTATAAAGTTATAACCTGACCATCAAGTCAAGTATTTCAGAAACTAACAGAGATGGCAAAGAGAGTGGGTTGTCTGGGCCAGCCTTGAGTGTTGGTAGTCCGGGTGGCTCAGCCGAGCCGAGGGTTAGGCGGGACATGATCATGCACCTGCATGTCTATGGGTGGTAGAGGCTATGGGGTGTATAAGCCCAGTACTGGCCATCTCTAGGTGAGGTCCTTCAGACAGAGATTTCATTTTGTACTTTCACAATTGCATTGAAAAAAGAATGAGACGGTATATCTAAGTTGCTTTAAAAATTCTAAGCGAGATGAAAACGTAAGGTAAAGCCAGAAAAAGGCAGATTTCCTCTTTTGCTTTGAAACAGCTTGAATTCAGAACAGAAAAGGGAGCACAGGCCTGTGAAGAATGGGAGTTCTCAGCCCCTCCCTACCACCAGCAGGTGCATGACTTTGGGTAAGTCCCTAGGCTTGTTCAGGAAGAAAACGTGAATGCATGAGGGGTCAGGGTTGTTCCCGCAGCTGTCCCTCCAGGGCCACACACACAGCCCTGGGAGCCTTATCACACTGTGCTGCTAATAGGGCTGCTCACAAGCACCCCAAGAAGCAGAGCAGTCGGTATCTTTGGGTAAGACAAGGGCGATAAGAAGAGTGGAGTCAGAGCCCAGAGTCCAGGGGCCTCAGCTTCTGCTCTCTGTCCCGGACCCTGAGACGGCCATCACCTCGAGCCCTAGGTTTGGGGGGCCGGGGTGGTCAGCTGGATGCCCTCCCTTTTTCTTTGTTGGTGCCCCGTGGGCCAGGCATAGCCTGACACTTCACTGTCTCCTCACAAGATGCCCATAGGAATCCTGTGAGGCAGCTTCATTACCCCCATTTTGCAGATGAAGAAACTGAGGTTTAGGAGTGGTCACCTGGCTAACAAGTGGAGGAGCCAGGACTTTAAACCAGGCCTTTCTGACTCAAGAAGCCACCATACCAACCACACCAACGTACATTCACACTTTATTCGTGAGCTGCCAGTTAAGTAGTAAGTGTTGGGAACATCAAGAAGCACTCAGTCACTGACCTGAATGGGCTCACAAGCTACACTGAGCATCTGAATCAGGGATGCTTTCCAACCCCACCAGCCACCCTGGTCTCTAACAGAAGCACATTTGGTCTGAGCTGGTCTCTGCCAGCTGCACTGCTTCTGTGTCCCAGCAGGGGCAATGGTGCTCCCCAGGAACCTGAACTCCCAGAGCCTGGGTTCCCAGGAATGGGGAGACACCAAACCACAGAAAGAACAAACTCCCACACAGACTCCTAGTTCAATGAATTGATTTTAGGCTTGGAGCGGATGGGACGCCTTGAAGAGAAGGAATACCCAGCTACTTTCAATAGCCTTTCCATGATGCTCAGAAATGTTGCTCAGAATTGAAAAAGCAGCTCCTCCCCAAACCAGCCACAGTTCCTGCTGGCTCTGCAGAGCTCTAAGCTAGCCTTCACCTGCACTCTCAGGTGCACGTGTGCAATTGTTGGACACTGGAACTGCCTTGTTGTTTGAAGAGTGCTGAGGCTCCGGCTGCACTTTCAGGCGCCTCATCCACCTTCCCTGGCCAACCCCACACTTCCTCTGGAGACTTGGAGGGGGCAAATACCAGAGGGAGAGGAAGAGGCCTGGATCCCCTGAACAGCAGACACTGAGCAGCCCCAGCCCAGGAAGAAGGAGAGCAGACTACACCCATCTGGCTGATTAGGAAAGCAACTAAGGAAACCATGCCCCGGGGGCAACTATAATGGAGGTTAGTGAGCACTGGGGATGTCTCCTGCATCCAGAGCTTCCAATGCGCCAGGGAGAGTTCTGAAACACCTTCTGGGTGTCAGCTTGCTGTCACCTGGAAGCTCCTGGGCCTGGCCAATTGGGAACTGATAAATCTGGCAACACTTCCTTTGCATTTCATGTGCTGACTTCAAGGCTGCCAGGCCCTTCATGTTCTTGGGAGAATTGCAATGAAACAGTTCCAAATGGCCCTTGAATAAAACCTTATTTACTTGGGCTGAGGATGGGCTAACACATACGTTTCAGAGCCAAGGGTTCAGCTCCTTGGGTGAGGGAGAAGCCAAACAGTCAGCTATTCTTGGAGAAGGCCATTGGTATCCATTGAAGTGTAATTGTCTTCAATCAGGCTGGCTCCCAGGCACCAGGATCTGCTGCCTACCCTCTGACAGCTGCTCCAGCTCCCAACGCAGGTGGGCGGATTCCTTCATACTCTGCCCCTGTGCAGCCTTGAGGGCCAAGTTCTCTTCCTGTAGCTCCTCAAGGCATTTCTGGTCTGTGTACCGGACCTAGTGCAAAAGGGGGTGATGGTGGTGGTTGAGGATTCGGCCTGAGGCATGCTCTGGACAGGCCCCAGCCCCTGTGCATCTGCCCTCATTCCCCCAAGATGAAGGACCTCCATGCTCCTGCTCACTTCCCAAAACACAGCTGCACAGAAATGACCCCAACACATGGCCCAGCTGTGAGACTTACAAGCACTAGAAGGTATGTTGACCCAGTGATCTCAGGCTGGAGAGTTCCAGACCTGTCGAGACCAAATATTGTTCTCACTAGGTGGATGTAATTGTTCTCACTTCAAAGGATGTAAATGGAAGGCCAGAGGGCTGGCCAACCTTAATTGCTCTGAAAGGTCAGAGCTGATTACTCATTGTTTACTCGAAACTGTCTGTATCATGCTAATTTCTGTTAGTTCCTGCCTAGAGGCTAGGAGTGTGTCCCAAAGCCTTAA
>PVJN01055638.1:0-13022 GCA_004026805.1 Lasiurus borealis | reverse complement strand
AAATTTGATCAACAGAATAAACTGGTGAATATAATAGAATCAGGAGCACAGAAAGGGAGTGGACTGTTAATTCTTAGGGGGAAAGGGGTGAAGGGTGTACAGGGAGAGACTGGACAAAAATCATACACCTATGGATGAGATCAATGGGAGGGAGCTAAGGGCAGAGGGAGGGTGGGAGCTGGGTGGAGGGGTGCTATGGCGGGGAAAAAAAGAGAAACAAATGTAATAATCTGAATAATAAAGATTTAATTAAAATAAAAAAAAGACTAAAAAAAATGTGCAAAGGACCTAAATAGACTCTTTTCATGAGAGGACATACAGAAAGCCAAGAGGCATATGAAAACATACTCAAAGTCACTAATCCTCTGAGATATGCAAATCAAAATGACAATGAGGTACCATCTCACCCCTGTCAGAATGGCTATCATTAACAAGTAACACGTTCTGGCAAGGATGTGGAGAAAAAGGAAACCTTATGCACTGTGGTGAGAATGCAGACTGGCTCAGCCACTGTGGAATGTTGTATAGCGTTTCTTCAAAACGTTAAAATTGAACTTTCATTTGACCCAGTAACCCCACTTCTAGGAATATATCCCAATAAATCAGAAACACCAGTCAAAAAGTATATATGCACCCCTATGTTCATAGCAGCACAATTTATAATAGCTAAGATTTGGAAACAGCCAAAGCACCCATCAGCAGACAAGTGGATTAGAAAATGGTGGTACATTTACACAAGGAATACTATGCTGCTGTAATAAATAAGGAATTCATATAATTTGCAACAGATGGAACTAGATAGCATTATGCTAAGCAAAATAACCCAGTTAGAGAAAAATAAATATCACATGATGTCACTCTTTTGTGGAATATAATGAAGAACATAACCTGATGAACAAAAATAGAACCAGAGTTATAGAAGCATTGAAAAGATTGTCAAACCTATGAGGAAAAGTGGGGGTGAGAGGTTAATAGATCAACCAAAGGACTTGTATGCATGCATAGGAGCATAACCAATGGACTCTGATGGAGGTATGTGTGAGGGCATGTGCTGGGAGGTAAGGGAATTGGGGAGTGGTCAATGGGGGAGAAAGGAGACTTATGTAATACTTTAAACAATAAAGAATATATTAAAAAAAAAGAATATGGAGCTGAATTACATACAACCTTATTAACTAATTAAAAATTTTTGTGGTCAAAATGGAAAAAAAAAAATTCAGAAAAAGGCCATAGAAATTTTATCAGAACTACTAAATATTAAGTGTAAATGTTATATTTGTAAAGCATTTTCTTTCATTTAAATTTTAAACATAACAATTTAACTGCCTACTACACTGTTGGTATATTTTTGCTTTTTTCATTTTCCATAATCATAGCCTAAATGTCATCTATTGCGTTACTCAACATAGACTCAAAATATGACAGATTTGTTTCTAGTCGTGTGCTGTGACTCCTACCCAATAGTTTAAATTATTTAGAGATCAGGTGTATTTCATAAACACCCAGGTGCTTTATCACCCAAGATGTTTCTAGGATTGAAGAACTTGAAGTGCAAGTCTTTAAAATCAGTATAATGTCAATACCTCAGTAAGTAAATATATCTTAAAACCTTAAATATAAGGAATAACCATTTTAAAATAGGAAGAATACATTCTTTATAATAATACAATATTTGATATTGTGTGTTCCTTTTTCAGATAAATTATTATTTTCTCTAAATCTTAGTTTCATTTATATCCTCGGGAGATAGTTGAGGGGAAGAACAAAGAAAGGAGTTTCATTTCCATGGGTAAAGTATTGGATGCTTCTCCTTAACTAGATTTACTCGGATGCAAGAACTATATGATATATATGATAAATAGATAGATAGATAGATAGATAGATAGATAGATAGATGATAGATAGATAATAGATGGATGATAGATAGATGATAGATGAATCTATGTTCAGCTGTTGCCAGATTGGTATAATGTGATTCTCATCTAGGGGAGGGGTGTGATCTTTTTAGAATATAACTGATAATTGGCATATTTTATTCCTTGTGACTCTATGAGTTAGGTCCTTCCCTTCTTGCTAGCTATTGGCCAGAGAAGGTTCTCAAAAATGAGAAGTTCCCTGAATCTCCTTCCATGGGACCATAGGCAGTTCATAACATGGCTATTTGCTTTCTCCAGATAACCAGAAAGAAGTCTCTCTGACACTACACTTTAAAGGATAATCTGGTTAAACCAGGCCCAACCAGGGATAAGCTCCCTTTTGGTCAATTCAAAGTCAAATGATTTATAACTGAATCAGAAGAATACTATTTCCACCATAGTCACAGAATTGTACACATTCAAGGGAAGGGGGTAATTTAGCATGTCACATCAGATTCAAGAATATTGGGGCCATTTTGGAACCTGCCCATCACACTAATAACATAAAGACATCAGAGTGTCCCTCTTAATTTAATGTTTCTCTCTATCTCTCTCTCTCTCCACACTCTCTAAAAATCAATGGAAAAATATCCTCAGGTGAGAATAAAAAAATAAAAAGAAAGAAAGAAATGTCATATTTTATGAAAGACACATCTTGAAAATGCCTAAAAACATTGTCATTTGATGAAAACATCTTGGCAGCTGCAGCAGCCAGTAGTGGCAGCAGCAGGTAGGATGATGGGGACAGCACCTTCCCCTGATCATTCTGGTCGTCTCCTGCAGAGGGAGGCCAGACTGGGGATTAGAACATCCCCTGATGGCTCCCAAATTGGTGAGGGTGCTGGTTGGACTGAGGGACCCCTCCCATGCACTAATTTTGTGCACTGGGGCCTGTCGTACTATCTAATAATAGACAAACATGTAAATTGACTATATATCCACTACACTCACAGCAAATGGAGCCAACAAAGATGGCAAGTTAATTTGCATATGCAAGTGTGGAGTGACCTGCCTGGGCAAGATGCCTATTATAAAGGGGAGGAAGGGGAGCAGAGGGAGCTACAGAAGCAGTACTTTGGCAGGGAGGGAGAACTTGGCATTTCCTGAAAAACCCAAGAGTGGGGACTTGGTGGCTCCTGGGCTGGGAGTGAAGCTAGGGGAAAGGAAGGCCCATTATTGCAAGAATGTCGTGCAATGGACCTCTAGGATATATATCCTAGAGGTCCATTGCACGACATTCTTGCAATATATATATATATATATAGTGATCCACAGTCAAACAAGCCATCTTGTTATTAGTGCATAATATATTTTTGTATGTTCAAGTACAATGCTTTCATTTATAATGTGTAAATGTCTATTCTAGGCACTTCACATTATCTTAATGTCTTCTCACAATCAATCACAGAGTTGAGTATTAGCCTCTCCCTTTCATATGCGAGGAAAAAGGCATAGCAGCAATATTCAAGTTGCATATATTTACATGTATTTAACTCTGTTTCTGTATCACTATGAGTGATATCCACATTTTCTGTCACTAGCAATTATATAGATGTTATACATGTTAGAATAATGTCTTATATGATTAATGCTAAGCACTGGTGGCAGTTTATTTGAATCATATATGAATAGTAGATGATATAGAAAACAGTACTTACAATTCATAATAGTAATGTGAGTGTAAAAGCAATAAGATAATATTAATAATAAGATATAACTTTATTATTTTTATTTTAAGACATATTTTCATAAATCTGCACACACAAATAAAAAAGGCAAATTGTTTTTTCTAAGTTAAAATCTCCAGAATGAATACAGAATAACATCTGGCTATAATGGCATCGTTTTTTTTTAGAAAACAAAAGCGTTATTTACCTTGAAAATGTCATCTGGACAAACCTTCCTGGGATAAGTAATTTTTCAAAGGCTACTTTCCTGCTGGAGCATTTTACCTTTCTCTGTGCAATTTGTTTTCATTAACAGGACAGATAAACTATTGTCTTAGCCATACATTGTCACAAACATTTCAAATTCTATCCTAAAGAATATATATCACAATGATTTCATTATTTTTGTACTTTTAGGTAAGAAGTTTCATTGAAGCATATATATTCAGAAAAATGCAAACTCATAAGTTAATAACTCAGTGAATTTTTAGAGTAAGCATATCTCTTTAAGTGTAACTTTAGCAAAAAAAAATAATTTTTTCAAAAAGTGATTTTGTATCTCTTACTAGTAATTATCTCTAGTCTACCCCCAAATAATCAGTAAACTGACATCAATTGCTATAAATTAGTTTTGACCATTTTTGAAGCCAACATAAATGGAAGTATGTAAGATATACCCTTTATGTGTGACATCTTTTTCAGCACTGTTCTTAAGACATTAACCCATGTTGTTGTGAATGGTAATAGTTTAATTTTCATTGATGTACTGTATTATGTAAATATTTCAAAACTTATTTATCCATTTTACTGCTTAGACATTTGAATAACTTTTAGTTTGGGCTATTGCGAAGAGAACTCATGTAATAATTTAACATCCTCTTTTTGATAGCATATGCATGTACTTTTTAAATACGAAATAAATAGTGTAGTTGTTGGGTCATAGAGTAAGTACATTTTAAAATTTAGTGTGTAATGTCAGTTCTTCAAAGTACATGTGCCAACTTGCCAACCTTTAAGTAGTATATTTATCACACTTGTTATACATTCTCCTAAAATCTGGAAAAAATGTTTTATACATTTTACTTAATATAATGAGCATGTATTTTCTGAAGAGAAATAAGATCGAGCACTCATGTCGTTTTTTCCACTTGGAAATCCTCCTTTATGAAGTGCCTATACAAATATTTTGCCATTATATATTACATTTAACACTAAATTTAAAATTTTATTATAAATGTTATTACAGCATATTTGACATAAATTGAATTATGCATATTTAAAGTGTGCAATTTTATTAGATTTGACATATATATATATATATATATATATATATATACTCATAAAATCATCAAGACAATCAAGATAATGAACTTACCTTTTATCCACACAAGCTTTCTTATGACTCTTGCTATTCTTCACCCAGTTCTATTACCCCTCTTTTCTAGTTTCCAGGTGGCAACTGATCTGTTTTCTGTCACTACAAATTAGTTTGCACTTTTATAATTTTGTTTGAATGAAATCATACTGTACATACTCGTTTTGTTTAGTTTCTCTTATTCAACATAATTCTATAGAGATTCATCTCTATCAGTGCACACATCAACAGTTTGTTGTTATAAGGGGGTTGTGTAGCTGGTATAGATTTTCTGTTTTGTAAGATGAATATGTTCTGAAGATGATTGCACAATAATGTGAATATACTTACACTACATAACTGTATAATTAGAAATGGTTAAGATGATAAATTTTGTTATCCATTTTAACATAAATAAATTAAATAAATTAAATCTGTGTGTGTGTGTGTGTGTGTGTGTTTTAGATCAGACAATTGATTAATCTTACTAAAATTAAAAAGGCTGGGAAAAGGTGAAATTTGTAAGGACCTGGCAGAATCAATTGTTCTCTTTTGGTCACATTTGAATTTTTAAATATCTATTAGAGAGTCAAGAATTGAGATCAGTAAACAGAGAATCACCGGAGGTTAGGCTGCAGATGTCAATTTGGTAGTCAAAATGGTATCAGAAACATACAAAACCATGGACCTAAGTGAGAATACTTAAAGGGAAAGTGTCCATTGAGAAGAGAAAGTACCTCAGGACAAGTCAAGGAGTATTTCAAACATATTATTCAGGCACAGGAGGAGGACCCATCAAATGAACCCGGGACTGAAAGGCCTGCAAGTTATGGGAAACATCATAAGAATGTGACAACATTAACATCAAGAGAAAACAATGCTACAGGAAGAAATTACTCATTTGAGTTCAGATGCTATTGAGAGATAAGGGAAGATGAGATTTATTTTAATGGCTTGATGAGTATGGAAGTTCTGTAAGTGTTAACTGAGAAGGAATTGGGAAGTGAGAAAGCAAAACTTCTGATACTTTTTAATAAAGAAATATGGTGACAAAAGGAAAATATGGGGTTGTGGGAAATTTTATTTTTTTAAACAGGGACATATTAAAGCAAAATTTTAAACTGATGAGAATGATTCAGTGCAGAAGGAGTAACTGATGGAATGAAGGGAATCAACATGAGAAGTTTCTTGAATATGTACAAGGGTACATGGGTGAAGTTTGGTAGGTAGTGGACAGGATTGGAAGAGTTAGAAGCTCCTGTACAGTGGCTACTATTTATTTTCTCAGAGAAGAAAACTTTAGGCAATCCTATTCATTGTAATTAGGAAGATCGAAAATAATATACAGAAAAGGAAGATACTTATTGTGTTCACTAAATACCCTAAAACTTAACAAATGTTCTCTCATATAGCAGATACTTAATAGGCAATTCTTCAATATGAAAAGAATTCAAAATTAAATCATAAACAATTATCTTTTCAAAGTTCATTTGCAAATTATTTCTAAAATAATTAGGCTTAGAAAGATACTTTTTGTTTTCTTAATCTATTGCAGCAACAAATACATAAAAAGTACTCTAAATGTTTACTTTAAATTCAAATCAGCAAGCTAAATAGAAAAAAAAACTCTTTAAAAATATTAAGTATGTTATTTTAGTAGAAATGCTTTTAGGACACAGAACACCAAAAGCCCTACAGTTAAAAATTTACTAGTGTAATTTGTGAAATCACTTATTCTTTCTGAGCCTTAATTTCCTCATTTTAAAGTGGAGAGTAATAATACCTTTTTCACTATTCTGATAAAAAAAATAGGAAATTCTTAGTGAAAAATTTTAGGAAGATAGAATGTTATTCAACAGGGAGATAATATTTAACTGAAAAAAAGGGTATATAGGGATTCTTTTTCTGCATTTCACCTCTCTAATAACATAACCAGATTAGTTTTCTGTATCCTTAGAAGAATGACATGTGTGTGTGTGTGTGTGTGTGTGTGTGTGTAGTATTCTCAAATACAATCAAAATCTTTAAATAGGACTGAGATCCAGAAATATAAACATGGAATGTTCAGTATTCAAGATTTTAAATTATTTTTTAAAAATATATTTGTATTGATTTCTAAGAAGAAGGGAGAGAGAGAAAGATATAGAAACATCAATGATGAAAGAGAATCATTGATTTGCTGCCTCCTCCTCACTTCCAGGACATGTGCCCTGACAGGAATCAAATCCTGACCTTCTGTTTCATAGGTTGATATTCAACCACTAAGCCATGCCAGCCAGGTGGTTCTAGGTTATTTTAATGTAATTAAAATATTTATTTAAAAGGTTCAGTAATATAGGGAAGTTTTATACTTGTTGAATATTTAAACTTGTACTTCTTCCAGGAGACATATCTCATAAGTAGTCATAATTTGCAATATTCAAGATTTATAGAACCATAATTTTTAATCATAAAATTTTTATTAAACTTATTTAACTTGTATAATGAAAAAGTAAATACTAGATTAAAAATGCAAAACACATGTAAACCGGTTTAGCTCAGTGGACAGAGCATCAGCCTGCGGACTGAGAAGGTCCCAGGTTTGATTTCGGTCAAGGGCATGTACCTTGGTTGCAGGCACATCCCCAGTGGGGGGCTGCATGAGGCAGCTGATCGATGTTTCTCTCTCATTAATGTTTCTAACTGTCTATCTCTCTCCCTTCCTCTCTGTAAAAAATCAATAAAATATATTTTTTTAAATGAAAAACACACACACACAAACATCCATGCATTTAATATTTTTCAAACAATATCACTGCTGATAACTGCTCATCAGGCTTTATACACATGGGGAACAGGCAAAGATTACATGTAGTTCTAAGATCGATTTGCTGCTCAGATCATTATAAGAAGTTATACAATTTGAGACTCTTTTTCACTAAGGCTTATTTTTTGATCTAGTGTTCACATATTCTTGGTAACAGGAATATGCCACTCATCGTTAAAATCAGTTACTGTTCCCATAAAAATTGAATGCTTAAAAATAAGAAAAAAGTCCAGGCTATGTGACCCTTTCATTGCTTCCATAAAAATTAAAAGATTTGATTGTGTTTGAACCCTTTTGAAGGTTTGGACAAGGGAACAGTGGAATATTTAAGGAGACTAAGAAATCTGGCACAGTTGGTTTCAGACTCTAGGGTATGTGTAGGCATTATTGATGTGGCTTCTGCACAGAGATGTGCAATGTTCACTTGACTTTTATCAAATAGCGAATAAAAGAGACTTAATCCAGATAATTGTTAGCCAATAAGTAATGGGATGAATATTGTTAAATTTAAAAATAAAGATATACAGATGTCAAGTAAATGTATTTATCAATGTTGTCTTGATTTAAAATGTTTTGTTGTTGTTGTTTGTTTTTGTCTTGAATCACACTTTCAGAACCCAAGAGCTAGACATAGAAGTAGACCTGGAACACACAAATGTTTTTTAACAATATTAATTTCAGCATTAAATAGAAAAATCAAACAGTTAGAAATGAAAGTACAAATGTAAAATTGGTCTGTTTTGAAAAGTTTACTAGGCTAACAGTGACTAGATTCAACATGCAAGGGCCACCATGATGAATGTTTACAACACTTTTTTGAGAGCCAATTATACAGTGTTTTTTTTGTGTGTTTTTTTGTATGTGTGTGTGTGTGCAGGGACTGGAGATCAGCCAGATCAGTTGTATGCACAAAGCTGCTTTGGTTCTCCCTTTTCAAACAAGAGCTGCAGAAAACGTTAGAGCAAGGTTGAAGCTTTATTCCTCTCTGGTAAGCAAAGCTTTCTTTTTCTTTGCAATGGTGAGAGTTTGATAAAAAAAAAATCCTTTTAAACCATAATGTGGTCAGGGACCAGAGAAGCTGTTCTCTGTTACAAGTTATAAACTGTTTTCTTTTCTTTTTTTCATAATTCTTTTGGGTGTGTGTTATATAGAAAAATAAAAGTGAAGCAGTAAGTCATATTGCACATATTAAATTTATATGGGAGATAGGGGAGTCTGAAACTACACTTGTGTAGAACAAAATGTGGTGTTATTTTATATTTTATATTTAGAATTCCTGGTCAGGACACAGGGAAAAATGTCAGTACTCTAATCCATGGCTGAAAGTTTAAGTTTTACCCTGACCAATGCTGACATTAGTGACTAGTAGCTCATCTTCATAAAGCTTCAAGAACCCAACCTATTTTTGCAATTGGGTTTACTTGTAGACATTTTTGACTACTCTAAACTCCTTTTTATTCTAACAATTGGAAAAGAGGCAAACTGGAAATAATAACTCTGGTTGAGTTTGCCTGCATATGGCTTTTGTCACTTTATCTCTATGTAATACAACAATGCACACATATTCAAAATATGAGATTTTGCTTTTTGCATAAATTCCTTCAACCTGTAATGTGCTTCCATATTCAATATCACCACAAAAATATCTACCTGCTATACAGTCTACCTAAATTTATGTATGTTTAAAATAGTAAGAAAATATTTAATCACATATATGAATATACACAAATATTTGACATGTATAAAATTAATTTTAGGTAATGGCAGAATTACACATTACTGATTCATATAACTTCATTTTCTTCATAAGTATTTGTTCAGAAATCAGTGATGTGAATATCAAAATACTTTGCAACTAATCAGCTTTACTTAAACGGAAATCTATTTCTTTTTTTTTAATATATATAGATATATATAGATATATCTATATATATATTGTTTTTACAGAGAGAAAAGGAGAGGGATAGAGAGTTAGAAATATCGATGAGAGAGAGACATTGATCAGCTACCTCCTGTACGCCCCCTACTGGAGATGTGCCTGCAACCAAGGTACATGCCTTTGACTGGAATCGAACCTGGGACCCTTCAGTCCGAAGACCGACGCTCTATCTACTGAGCCAAACCGGTTCCGGCTAAATCTATTTTCTAAAGTAAACTTGTCATTAGATTTCTTTTTTCAGTAGCTCAGTCACATGTGTGATTAAATATTTATGCTCTCTCTCTCTCTCTCTCTCTCTCTCTCTATATATATATATATATATATATATATATACCTTGCTAATTATTTTCATGAGGAGGAAGTATGTCACTTACAAAGGAGATAAAACATATAATATCTGTACAGATTTAATGATGATTCAACAAATACATTTGAAAATAAATAATTTATATTGAGGTTTTGTCTAAGGACATATAGATAAGAGTGTTTTACAGGATCAGGAAGTCAGGGACCAAAATAAATGTAATGAAAATATTCTGTTAGATTTTAAAATAACTTTACCTTTTTATTCATGAAGCTGAACAACTGTAAAAATGGAATATTTTTCTTTTAACCCTTCTTTAAGTTATGTATGCATTTAATACAACCCATTTTAATGTTTCAACTATGAACATAGTACTGATATAACTACAAAGACAGCTTTGCCTATAAAAGAGATTCTGGTCTAAAGGTGAGCTGAGGAAAAAAAAAATAAAAAGTTAATATTATGTAGTTTCTGCTCTCTTAAAAAGTGTGTGTTGTCCATACAGCAGGCAATAACAGCAAAATGCTCCAATTCCTTTAGGTTCTAACTTTCAAAATTTTGAAGTGAGTCTCAGATGAATAAAACATATGCGCACACACACACACACACACACACACACACACACAAGGTGAGGCTAAAGTAGATCTACAGCTGTTCATATGGAAAATAATATAATAATAATATAAGAATAAACTGTGTGTTGTATACTCACAACTGTAAATACACTTTTGCTTCATCCTGTATATATAATCATTTTTACTTTTAGAAACTGAGTGTGCGCACACACACACACACACACACACACACACACAATTTGAGAAGATTGGAAAGAAGAGCAAATACCACATCTCTTATGCATAGTGAATATGACACAGTGGAATATCTAGGACTTTTTTACTTTCAAGTCTTTATTTATTTATTTTTTTTGCTATCCATGCTAAGAATACTGCTTTTCCTATTGTCTCATGTCCAGGTTCTAGCTGTTCTTTATGGCTCAAAGTAGAGGCCCCTTTATATTGAGTTATCTTCTAAGCTCGTTCAGGATAAAATGTTCTATTGCATCTTGGAGCAATCTTATCACTTTATTTATATCATAAAAGGCCTATGATGCGTCATGACCAAACAACCGGTCACCAGGAGGTGCATGGAGCACCTCTTGTGGGCAGAGACTGTGTGGCTCCTGCAGTGAGGCGGGGCTCATGCAGGGCTTGCAAGGCTGGCGCTGCAGAGGTTGGGCCTGTGGCTTTCAAGGTGGAGGCAAGGCCCATAGACAGCGTCCTCACCAATCTACCAGGAGGTGCATGGAGCACCTCTTGTGGGCTGGAATTTGTGGCTCAAATGGCGAGGTGGAGCTCATTGGGGCCTGACTGATGGGGATGCATGGTGAAGAGGGTATGGGGAATAGGCACCAGCAGGCAGGGGTGGGGAGCGTGGTGCAGGTCCCAAGGTGGCGAACAGAGGGGGGTGGGGCGGGGGTGCACGCTGCTGGCAGCTAGGGAAGGTGGTGCGCAGGGTAAGGGCATGAGCTTGGAGCGTCACGGGGTGCCAGCGGCATCCATGGAGCATGAGAGGCATCATGGGGCAATGGACATGGGGCAATGGACATGGCCTGATGGCAGACTAGGCCTAGGGGACTCGACACACGCATGCTTTAATCATGCACTAGGCCTCTAGTTTTTGTATAAAAGGACTAAAATGTAAAATGAGGAATCTTTGGCAAAAATATTTCCTTCTAGATATTGTTTGAGAAGCCTGCTTTTTTAGAAAGTTACTTTTTATAAAATTATTGCTTTTTATTACTTTGGAAATGTCCTTTGCCTTCTATGCCCCCCTGTTTTATTTAAAGAAAATTTATATATATATATATATATATATATATATATATATATATATATATATAGAGAGAGAGAGAGAGAGAGAGAGAGAGAGAGAGAGAGAGAGAGAGAGAGAGAGGAAGGAAGAGGAAGATAGAAACATCAATAATGAAATACACCTCATGCTGGAGATCAAGCCCACAACCTGGTCTTGTGGCCTGACCTGACCAAGAATCAAACTGTGACCTCCTGGCTCATGGGTTGATGCTCAATCACTGAGCCATGCCAATTCATTGCCCTCATGCTTTACATACAGCTGATTATCTTGCCTGTCAATTCATTGTGAAAACCAAAATTATATGGCCAGTTCTGCCATGTTCTTCATTTTTATTGTTGAAATTATTATAGATGTCTCTATATTTTCCCATATTTCCCACCTCTTTGCAACCCTCACTCTCCTACCCACTTCCCTCTGGCCATCATCACACTATTGTCTCTGTCTGTGGGGAATGCATATATATTCTTTCACTAATTCCTTCACCTTCTTTCCTCCATGTTCCCCACTGCCCTCCTCTGTGACAGCTGTTAGTCTGTTTCATGTATTCATGCCTCTGGTTCTATTCCTCATCTTCGTTTGCTTTCAAGTCTAAAAAAATTACCTTAATCTTCACCTAACACACTCTTCTTTTCACCTTTTGTGGTTGGTGGGAGGAAGCACACATACATTTAACAATGTTCAATCTCTACTTTTGAATTCTCAGATATTTGCCTTAATCTATCAAGTCTTCTTTATTTCTAATCTTCAGTTCTATTTTCCCAATAAAATCATTTTCATTGAAGTATCTGTGTTTACTGCAGGTATCTCCGATCCATGACTAGACCTGCATGTTCCCTGCTGGATGCTTCTATATTCTTTTGCTACTTTACACACACTTCTCTAAGTTTATTTTTCCAATTAACGTTTCCATGGCCTTATTTCCAATTATATTCAATCTTTCTATACCTTCATGACATTTTTAACCTTTCTCATGTAGCCTCTTGACTTTCAGGTTCATAAATTCACTGTATACTTTTTAGTTCTCATCTTGATTCCCCACAGCATATAAGGGTTGACTATTATTCTTTGAAACATTTTAAATTTTCCTCGACTTGCATGGCTAGGGTTCAGGATCTAAAGGAGGGGCCAATGCACAAATGAAAATGGTATACAAGAAATAAAAAT
>PVJN01055637.1:0-13026 GCA_004026805.1 Lasiurus borealis | reverse complement strand
AGTGGGCAGATTCAGAAGCAGCAGGCTCTTGTCACAATCTCAGAGGGAAAAGACATGATCTCAATGCAATCTTATTATGACCCTGGACTCATTGTAATAAAATTTGCATTGTGATTTTGATCTCCCATGCGTTTTTCTGGGCATGCGCAGAAGAAATATAGTTATATAAAACTTTTCTGTTAATTTACATTTCCCTAAATGTAAATTAAAATCTCCACCCAGAAAAATCCCTCATTTAAACCATATATCCCAAGAGTTGGAGGCCATTGTCTCTTTAGACTGATCCTCTCCTTGCTTGAAGTTTATCTTCAACAAATCCCCACATTGCTTTATTTCATTTTTGTTGACCTTAAAATGTTTCTGCTCGATGAGAAGAAACTAGATCCAGCTGGTAATCCCAATTGGAAACATCTCTAGGTGTGATATTATTAGTTTAAAGTGTTATTAATAATATTTGAGATTTTTTTTCACTGAAACAATGATAACTTCTTTGGAAAGACATCTAACCTTTCAAACTGAGGAAAGAACAAAGATAAGAAATATATAAAATAAAGTCATTTTTAAACGCAAAATTTGGTAGGATTTGAGCTCTTTGTCTCAAAAAACTGAAGAATTAATTAATGGGAAAAAATGATGGAAATAAAACAAAAATTTTCTTGGGAGGTGGGGAGAATGGACAAAGCTTGAGGGGGATATGCAGAGGCAGCAGGAAGGTGGTCCAAAATGGGTTACTGCTTAAGCTCTTTGTCTAGGGGATATTCATACACTAATTGAATATCAGCATTGGTAGCTTTTGATTGGTCCCTTCAAGGAATTCTGGCAATATCCAATTATGCCAAAATCCAAATTCCCAACTGTGGGAGGATCTGATTGAGGACTACCTCTTCAGGTCTGAGGTAGCATCACTGTTCCCGCCTGGTTGGGCCAAGGGTCAATCCCTCTCCTCCCCACCAGCATTCCCCACCCTACCCGTGCCCAACCAGTTACCACCCTAGCTAGTTTTAAGTCCATTGTTTGTTTCTATGCTTGATTTTTGCTCCCTACCTCCATATGGTCCCTGTCTGCTACCTAGCCCTCTTTTACTATATTCTAATTTTAACCAAGCTGCTAATATTATTAACATTATAGAGGCCTGAGTTCGAGGCTGTAGGAAAGACTTGATTCTTGTTTTACATAGCCTAGAAACTTAAATTTTTAAAAAATTTCCAGTCCTGCATCAATGTCTGAATATACATCTGTACTTCCAGGTAACCCTTTGATTAATCCCTAAAGGACTCACATATACATCTATCTTACATCCATTATCCAGACCACTGAATGTGACCACACTTCCTGATGCCCATCTTCTGATATTATCTATCCTAATTTCCTGACGTCTGACTGATAACCATCCTGCACCAATCATAAGGCTAAGAATACAGAATTGATCTTTCTCAAGACTGTACTCTTTACTCTAAGAATTTTTAACCTTTCTTTATTTTTTGCAACACTTATAGGTTTTTGCCTAGCTGTGTTCTCATTTTGCAAACTCTGAGACTCTTGAATAAATCTTTTTCATTTATTTCTAGCTAACGTCTCCAAACTCTCTTTAAATTCATTAAATGATGAATGGTTATTGTGTTTGAGACTCTATAACTTTAATAATTAAATTATTATTTTTAGCCTTGAATTTTATCTGATGTGTTACTAGGAAAATATATATAACTTGTTAAGAACAACATGAAAGTTAGTATCACAACCAGAAAATACATTTCTTAGATTTAATTTGTTGTCACTTCCTGCTTTCCAAGAATTGGGGTAACAAGAGCCCTCTGTGCTCCCTGCTCATCTAAGTCTGCCAAGCAATTAGCATCTCTTAACATTTTCTGGCAGCTATCTAATGAAAAGCTTATTTCTCCAGAAAATCATTTTGAATATAAAGCTTTGTCTGATTCTCTGAAACTGACAAAGGTATTTCAGTTCAGGAGATACTCTGAAATTCCCAAAACTAATGTGCAAATATTAATTTAAAAAAATCCCTTTCAAAATTTACATTAGGCCTATCTATAGAATATCAGTTGAAGTGAGGTGATCATTAAAAAAACAAAGATTTTTTTTTCTCACTTTCAAAATATCTTCATTCCCTAGGGGATTTTATCCCCCCGTATATTATCAATTCATTTGCTTTCTAAAATGGTTTTTAGGGGAAAATATGAAAGGTGAAAAGGATGCAAATAAGAAAAAAGTGCTATTTAAGTTGTTCTATATTCATCATTTTTATAGCTAGTAGACCTTTGTCTTGTTCTTTAGTCTTGTGGAAGATGCACAGATTTCTGCCCACTTTTACAGAAGTTCTTTCCCTAAGTTTTGTTTTCAGAACGTAAGTTCAATTTTCTTATCTTTTTATTTATGCATGCCAGCCAAGTAAGTTTTGAGGCTTAACTATCAGAAAATACAAGTTTCTACAGTAGGAAGATGCAGCATTCTGGTTCTTCTACCTTGACTGCTTGGACAATTAGGCTAAAAGCTTTGGGCTTAACCTCTTTTCATTAGTTGAACATGCACTTGCAAATTTTTACAATATTTGGCAAGAATGGGAACTTCTTTAGGGGTTAGGGCAGAACCTTTCAAGTATAGTGATTGTCAGGATGTATTAAGGTTGTCAAGAACATGCCTTGACAATTGATAACACACTAGAGTTATTGTCAAGTCCCAGAACCCAGAATAGGGTTATCTGAAAAAGGTTAAAAAGACAGAGCTCTTCCTGGTGTCAGTACAAGAGCAATAGGATGTACCTAGAATCAGAGCAAAGAAATCTACTTCATAGTCTGTGCTGTAATCAGACTATGCCACATTCAGAGTTAGATGGAACACTTTATCAATTCCCCACCTGTCATAAGACAGGGCCAACCAAAGTGAATGTGGTGTAACTCTTAACACGGACTTTTATAGC
The DNA here is from genome assembly GCA_004026805.1 of Lasiurus borealis. NCBI lineage: Eukaryota > Metazoa > Chordata > Mammalia > Chiroptera > Vespertilionidae > Lasiurus > Lasiurus borealis. Next base: position 10,094 of record PVJN01055637.1, on the reverse strand, counting down.
TGTTTTAGCCCCAAAGGGAAAGAGAACCAAAGGAAACCAAAAAGGTTAAAAGAGAGAGGAAGGGAGTGGAAAAGAGAGAGAAATCAGAAAATAGATCAAGATTGAATTCCAACACCAGTATTTTCAATTCTAAGACCAGTGATGCTTGGGCTTGAATTAGATGGGTTAGGTTTTAGTGACAAAAGAAAATGAATAAGAATCCTAAATTTAAATGTAAAAAAATACAGACTAACCACTGTTCTTCTGATTTAATGCTTTATCATAAAGAAATGACTTTTTAATTTTTATGTAAATCTTGCTATTTAGAGAAATATAAATACGAAGTTTCTCCATATAGTGATATATCTAACACACACAAACACACACACATGCATGTGCGGTTGTCTTCCTTTTGTCCTTTTTTTTAAAATTAAATCTGTATTATTCAGATTATTACATTTGTTTCTCTTTTTTCCCCTCCATAGCACCCCTCCACCCAGCTCCCACCCCTCCCTCTGCCCTTAGCTCCCTCCCATTGATCGCATCCATAGGTGTATGATTTTTGTCCAGTCTCTCCCTGTACACCCCTCACCCCTTTACCCCTGAGAATTATCAGTCCACTCCCATTCTGTGCTCCTGATTCTATTATATTCACCAGTTTATTCTGTTGATCAGATTTTTAATTCACTTAATTTTTAGATTCACTTGTTGATAGATATGTAATTGTTTTTCATAATTTTTTATCTTTCACCGTTTTTTTCTTCATCTTCAAAAAGAGTACCTTTCAGCATTTCATATAATACTGGTTTTCAGTTGATGAACTCCTTCAGCTTTTTCTTATTTGTGAAGTTCTTTATCTGCCCTTCAATTCTGAATGATAGCTTTGCTGGGTAGAGTATTCTTGGTTGTAGGTTCTTGCTATTCATCACATTGAATATTTCTTGCCACTCCCATCTGGCCTGCATTGTTTCTGTTGAGAAATCAGCTGACAGTCCTATGGGTGCTCCTTTATAGGTAATGAATTGTTTTTCTCTTGCTGCTTTTAATATTCTTTCTTTGTCTTTTGCTCTTGGTATTTTAATTATGATGTGTCTTGGTATGGTCCTCTTTGGATTCCTTTTATATGGGGTTCTGTGTGCTTCCTGGGCTTGTAAGTCTATTTCTTTTACCAGATGTGGGAATATTTCAGTCATTATTTCTTTAAATAGGTTTTCAGTATCTTGCTCTCTCTCTTCCTCTGGCACCCCCACAATTCGGATATTGGTACGCTTGAGGCTGTCCCAGAGTCTCCTTACATTATATTCACATTTTTGGATTCTTTTCCCTTCTTGCTTTTCCAGTTGAGTGTTTTCTGTTTCTTTATATTTCAAATTTTTGACTTGATTCTTGCCTTTCTCTAGTCTGCTGTTAGGACCCTGTATAATATTTTTTATTTCAGTCAGTGTCGCTAGTTGGTCCTTTTTAATCTCCTCTGGGGACTCGCTAAATTTATGCATCATCTCTAGCATCTTTAGTTGGTCCTTTTGCATCTCTTCTTGGGACTTGATAAACTTATCCATCTTTTCTAGCATATTCTTGCAAAACCTTATAAGCGTGGTTTTGAACTCTATATCCAGTAATTTTTTTCCCTCCATTTCTTTTGCTTGTGATCCCTTCCCTTATCTTGGCATTTTCACTATGTCAGGTAAACTTCTGTACTTGCAAAACTGCAGAAGCCTCTGTTGAGTTTGGGATGGGTGGAGTCTCAGGGCTTAAGGGACCGCCTTGCCTTCCAGTCGGCCCCGCCCTCCACGGCCCCTGAGTCTCACATGACTGGGTAATCGCTGGAGTGGTCCTTGTGCGCGCACCCCACAGGGCCTCTAGACCGCTGCCTTTCCAGCTCCCCTGCGCACCAGGACCACACGAGTCGCCCGAAACAGGGTCCCAGTGGACTCAGAAATGGCACAGTTGGATGGGTCTGTCTCCCGCCCAGTCGTGAAAGCCAGCAGCACAATCAGCAATCTGTCCTCCTCGCAGCGCCGTACGCGTGCACGACCAAACCTCCTATCTTTTGTGACTCCCCTAAATTTCTGTGCACTTCTCCCTTTTCACAGTCCAAACTCCCCTTGTATGAGTTTTGGCTGGATCTGGGGTTTAGTGTCGTAGGATAAGGGGTTCAATGCCATTGGGAGTCTCCGTTTCCCTCCCACCAGAAAAAGCCAGCCAAGTACTCGTGCACCCAATCTCTCAGTGCGCGCGTCTCCATACCTCAGCTTTTTGTACCTCCTCTGGGTCTCTGTGAGTCCCTCTCTTTCCTTCTAGTAGATTTTCCACTCAGCCAGCTTTCCTGTGGTTCTGGATGATGTCCATTCTGTCTTTTAGTTGTAGTTTTGAAATTGTTGTGCGAGGCAGCAGTATAGGCATTTACCTATGCCACCATCTTGGATTCTCCTCCATCCGTTTTGTCCTTTTTAAATGAACTGAGAACTTCAGAACTTGTTAAAAGGTCTTGAACTTTTTGTTACTACCCATCAAACCTGACATATAATTTTCTCAAAAAATTTCAGCTAGAAGCTTTTTTGGACTTCATTGGTTTATATTGAGCAGAATATTCCCAAGTGGCTATAGCTTTTACAGTGGCTCAACTCAGGGTCTTAGGAAGCAAATTCCAAAAGCAGAAAGAAAATTGTATCTAATATAGTAGAGGAAGAATATGAGTCTGATTTAGCTAAACGTAATTATTAACTAGGTATTAATCATATTGGTCCTTCTATTTCAGTTTCACTACAGTGGTACCTCGAGATACGAGTTTAATTCATTCCGTAACCTTGAGGCGTGGGAAACTATGAGACGCTCGAGTCGCCGTAATCTGGTGGGTTGTGTGCAGCTGGCCGATCTGCACAATTACTCCTATCTCAAATATTGCTCGCGTTTCAAAGCAAAAATTGCTCGCTCGATGGCTCGTATCTCAAAAATCTCGTATGTTAGGGCACTCATATCTCGAGGTACCACTGTACTATCATTATGTGTAGGGAAGCACGGGATTTGGTTGGAAAGTCTATAAGGAGGATACTCTGAAAGGTTGGAGGCCTCTGGGGGACCTTGCCTTGACTTTTCCAAACAAGTCTGAGCTCCTCAGTGTTTTACTGGAATCTTTATGCTTCAGTTTCATAGAATTCTTGCTTAAAGGATGCATGTGTCTCTCAAGGATGCTTACCCTGCTGATAGTATCTAATAGTTAATTTTAATTCAAACTGTTGTTACAATAAAAGCCTAAGGGGGCAGGTTAACATGGACCTCTGCTTCATGGCTATAGGCAAATATTCCCTTAGCTGCTTTTTCTCAGAATCATGTGTCAGAGTAATCATTTATCTGCCATTCAGGTTCTGACCATCAGTCCTGGCAGGTGGAACCTCCATTGAGGAGCCAGGAATGCAATGAAATGAGATGGAACCCTCAAAAATTATGAGTAAGAAGATGAAAGTAACAGTGTAGTAAGTCATTGGAGCCCATTTTGAATTCCCAAGTTCAAGTTAATTGTTTCTCAGCTAAATAATTCACTAGTTCTGGCCTTAATTGGTTTGGCTCAGTGGATAGAGCATCGGCCTGAGGACTGAAGGGTCCCAGGTTCGATTCCAGTTAAGGGCATGTACCTTAGTTGTGGGCACATCCTCAGTAGGGGGTGTGCAGGAGGCAGCTCATCGATGTTTCTCTCTCATTGTTGTTTCTAACTCTATGTCCCTCTCCCTTACTCTCTGTAAAAAATCAATAAGATATATATTTTTTAAAAAGAATTCACTAACTCTCTTATGATTTTTATGAATGTATGTTTTCCATTGGAAAAATAAGCCTATTTCTAAAAGTAAGGAAAAAAGGGTTTTCCTACATTTGCCTAGGAATCAAAGGTGATCTCTCTCTCTCTATATATATATAGATAGATAGATAGATAGATAGATAGATAGATAGATAGATATAGATATAGATATAGATATAAATAGATAGATAGATATAGATATAGATATATCTCCTATCTAATAAAAGAGTAATAGGCAAATGGACTGTCACTCCAACACACAAGATGGCCACCCCCATGTAGTCAAAGATGGCTGCCCCTATGTGGACACAAGATAGCTGCCACAGGATGGTCAGCAGGGAAGGGCAGCTGGGGGTAATCAGGTCAGCAGAGGGAGGCAGTTGGAGAAGACCAGGCCTTCAGGGGAGAGGTGTTAGGGGAAACCAGGCTGTCAGAAAAGGGCAGTTGGGGACAACCAGGCCAGCAAGGGAGAGCAGCTAGGGTTGACCAGGCCTGTCGGAGAGGACAGTAAAGGTTGACCAGGCTGGCAGAGGAGGGGAATTAGGGACAATCAGGCTGGCAGGGGAGTGGTTAGGGGATGATCAGGCTGGCAGGCAGAAGCAGTTAGGGGCAATCAGGCAGGCAGACAGGCAAGCAGTTGGGAGCCAGCAGTCCTAGATTGTGATACGGATGTCCCATATTCGAAAGGGTGCAGGCTGGGCTGAGACACACACACATTCTCTCCTCTCTCTCTCTCTCTCTCTCTCTTTCTCTCTCTCTCTCTCTCACACACACACACACACACACACACACGTCATTTATATTACTCTATAAAGTACCTGTATTTATAGAAATACTGGCCAAAATATCAGGAGAAAGAGATTTTAATTGTAGGATTGAATGAACTAAAAATAATTATAATTTTAGTAATTATTATTCTCATGGCAATGTTTGTTTTCATGAATCCAATAGGAATATGATTTCTTCATAACAACATAGTTTTATTAACTAAAACTTTGCTGGAATGTCATGTTTAAAAAATAGACATGCCAGTACTCTTGATGTCACCAGAAAGCTCTAAGGAATGAAGACTGACTTTAAAGCCAATAAGCCCCTTAGATAAATAGTCTGGTAACTTACTTGGTCAAGTGGTTCAAAGCAGTCTTGTCAGGTAAGGAACAAAGTTTGCTTTCTTGAGAGAAGGCATGAAAGAAATCTCAAGACACCTGTGGGGACCTCAACTTCAGAAATGCAACCAAATTCTGGAGGTATTGCAGGAAAAAACTGATGGCAACTGTGTGGCTTGCCTTCTTGAACTTAAAGATAAATTTTCTCATAGGATTGTTTTTAAATAGCATTGTTTTTAAATAGCCTATGCAATCAACTGTTATTCCTGTTGTGTTTATGCAAACAGTCAGGCAAAATTATAACTAGACTTAATACAGTAAGTTAATTAGTCTTTAATAAAAATGAGAGTGATTTTAGGGGGGAAATTGTTTCAACAGGAAATTATTAGAAACTGTTCTAACTTTTGCCCAATGATATTAAATTTTATAATACAGTAAGTATCCACCAGATTACAAGCCTTACTTACACATCCAGGAAATCCCACCTCTAGGCCACATTGCCACCTTCTTCTGTGCCCAAGCCTCATCGTCCCTCTGACAGAGAGCAAGAATCTCTTCGATCTGAGAGAAACCTTTGACCCTCCTCAGCACAATGCAGTTACAGAAGAAATCCTGCATCCCTTTTCACTGAAGGAATTCAGAGCCAAGATCCTTGAGGGGGATATTGTAGGCAGTTAGACAGACATGAGCAGAGCAAGACAATAGGCCAACTAGAGGAAAGATAGACTCTGAGACATACTTCTCACCACTCCAACTAATGCTAGGAATAAATGAATCTTTATTCCTAGAACTAACCTTATCATAACTAATTAGAACTAACCTTATCATAACTAATTAGAAGGAATTTATAGTTTTCATGTAATAGAAGGTATAGAGATAAAAGAAAAAGTAAGTGAAATAGACAAATTGAAAGGATATGTATAAGATACAGAGGGTCTGTACAAGTAAAAAAGAATTAGAGTTAAGGAAGTAAAAATTGTGAGAAGGAATATAAAGAAAGGAATATAACAGGGAGAAAGTAAATTACAGTAGGAATACAGTGGTACCTCGAGATTCGAGTTTAATTCATTCCGTAACCTTGTGGTGTGGGAAACTATGGGATGCTAGATTCTCGGTAAACTGGTGGGTCCTGTGTAGCTGGCCCATCTGTGCAATTACTCCTATCTCAAATGTTGCTCGTATTTCAAAGCAAAAATCACTCGCTGGACAGCTCGTATCTCAAAACAATCTCTTTGTTAGGGCACTCGTATCTCGAGGTACCACTATACTTAAAAATAATTGTGAAAGTTATAAGAATGTTTATAAAAGTCATAAAAGGTTTATAAAGAGAAATCTTAAAAGGAATTATAAGTATACTGAATAGTACATCTGATAGAGTACCTGAATTAATCTGAAAAATAATCATATGTTGAATCTTAGAATGCATATATGTGAATAGGGGGTTAAGTTTTTTTTTTAAATATTTTATTTTCAAGGACTGTGCAAAGTAATTAAGGACATGACTCAGCTGTGAATCCAGCAAGCAGGACAGATAAACAAGGTCAGACTGACCCACTAGGAGTCAAAACATCATCTCGTCAACATCATCTCATGGCCTAACAATAGCTGATGTCTATAGACCCCAGGTCTGCATGTAGCTACATTCCTTACCCTAGTTCCTTTCTCTGTATAATCCTATTCCCTAGACCTTGCTAAAAGGCAAGATTTAATGCTTGTAAGCACTCTTTCTTCCTTTTTTTGGTCTAAAGTTTTACATATGTCTCCTTTTTCCCCAATTGAAACCCCGCCCCCTCAACCATTCCCACTCTGGGCAAGCATCCCATTGTCTGTGTCCATTGGCTATGTTAATATGCATGCATATAAATCCTTTGGTTGCTCTCTAATCACCACCCACTGATTTACCCTGCCATTTGTCTCTGGATCTATTTTTGTTCATCAAATTATGTTGGTCATTATATTCCACATATGAGTGAGATGTGATATTTCTCTTTCTCTGACTGGCTTATTTCACTTAGCATAATGCTCTCCAGTTCCATCCATACTATTGCAAATGGTAAAAAGTTCTTTCTTTTTTATATATTGGAATAGTATGTACCATAGGTTTTTAATCCACTCATCTGCTAATGGGCATTTAGGCTGTTTCCAAATCTTAGCTATTGTAAATTGTACTGCCATGAACATAGAGGTGCATATATTCTTTCTGATTGGTGTCTCTGGTTTCTTGGGATATAGTCCTAGAAGTAGGATTACTAGATCAAATGGGAGTCCCATTTTTAACTTTTTGAGGAAACTCCATACTAGTCTCCACAGTGGCTGCACCAGTCTACATTCCCACCAGCAGTGCACCAGGGTTTCTTTTGCTCCACATCTTCACCAGCATTTATCTTTAGTTGATTTGTTGATGATAGCCATTGTGACAGATGTGAGGTAGTAGCACATTGTCATTTTGATTTGCATCTCTCAGATGATTAAAGATTTTGAGCATGTTTTCATGTGTCTCTCAGTCTTCTGTATGTCCTCTTTTGAAAAGTGTCTACTTAGGACTTTGGCCCAATTTTTGATTGGATCATTTATCTTCCTTTCATTAAGTTGTATGAGTAATCTGACATTTTGGAGATTAAACCCTTATCTGAAATAACATTGGCAAATATGTTCTTCCATGCAGTGGACTTTCTTGTTGTTTTGTTGATGACTTCTTTTGCTGTGCAGAAGCTTTTTATTTTGATGTAGTCCCATTTGTTTATTTTTTCCTTAGCTTCCATTGCTCTTGGACCCTTTCTTCTTAAATGGATTAACCATTGCTGTCATTGTAATTCTCTTTGTTTTCTTATAATCTACAAAATCAGAACTCGAGTAGTGAATGCCCTTCGCAGACTCCAACATTGTAAGGCAGGAAGTTCGGCACTTCCTCCCATCTTCTATAGCCAACACAACAAAAATAGTAAGAAAATGTAGGAAAGCACAGGACTGGGTTGGAAAGTCTATAAGGAGGATTCTCTGAAAGATTGGAGGCTTCTGGGGGACTTTGCTGAAGGCAGGAGCCCCTACCTTGACTTTTCCAAACAAATCCGAGCCCCTGGGTGTTTTATTGGAATCTTTATGTTTAGTGTCCTTGCTTAAAGAACCCATGTGTCTTCTCAAGGATGCTTACCCTGCTGATAGTATCTAATAGTGAATTTAAATTCACTATTAGATACTGTTATTACAATAAAAGCCTGTAAGCAGGCAAACAGGACTACTTGGTGGCTATTGCCAAGTAGTCCCTTAGACTCCCTTTCCCAGAAATATGTGTCAGAGTAATCATTCAACTGTCATTCAGTGTCTGCCATTCAGCCCCTGCAATTTTCATCCTGAACTGAAGAAAAAAAAATAGTAATTGGAATATTTACATAATCATCTTACACAAAATACTGCACCATGCACAAATAATTTTTTTCTTAACTCCAAAATAAAACAGAATATAAAATCTGCATGCTCATATAAACCTCTCACATGTATCAATTATACTTCATATTCAAACAGATATTCTCAGTAAATATTTTATGCACTGTAAAAATAACAATTATTAGACCTTTTTGAAATGTTAATAATTGAAGTTTTTTACTATGTATTTAATTTCACAATTAGTAAGTCATACAGAATAATTATTAGACCTAATATATTTTGTTTTACCACAGTCCTAAATAAAAACTGCTGTACCCCTGTAGCTGTCAAAGATACCAGTGAATTTGGTCACTCTGTTAAACAGCAAACCCTGAAATCTAATATTGAGTCACAAAAGTTGACATTGATCAGTCATTTGAAGCATTAAAAACAGTTCAAAGAAAGAGGGGGAAGAAAGGAGGAAGAAAATATTTTCTAGGATGGATCCAGCATTTCATACTCTAAAATATTATATTATTGATTAGAATTTCTAATATAGTTTTGGAGAAAATGTACACTAATGGAAAACTAAGAGTTCCTTTTAAGAAGGATGTTCAGACATAAATATTTAAATATGAGAAGATAGGAGTTTCTGGAATTTATTTAAAAATAACCTAATGGCAGCATGTTGAAAGAATGGTCATATAGAATGGTTAAATAGAATGGTTATATAATTCATTGTACAAATTGGAACTTCTTTAAGAAAGTAAAGATTGCCGAAACCGGTTTGGCTCAGTGAATAGAGCGTCGGCCTGCAGACTGAAAGGTCCCTGGTTTGATTCTGATCAAGGGAATACCTTGGTTGCAGGCACATCCCCAGAAGGGGGCGTGCAGGAGGTGGCAAATCAATGTCTCTCTCTCATCGATGTTTCTAACTCTATATCCCTCTCCCTTCCTCTCTGTGAAAAATCAATAATATGTATATATGAAGAAAGAAAGATAATTAGTAGTCCTATATTGATTCACTAATAAACTAAATTGTGATCAGCCTAAGTTTATCACAAATGAGAAAGGCAAGAATTGAACATTATGGAACCATTATGAGTTATAGGAACATAGGGATTCATTATAATGTGTCCTTAAACTTGCAAATGTTTTGAAATTTTTCATAATAAAAGTTCTATAGCATAAAGAGTATTTACATATCTAGCATTAAAGCATTATGACTTTGGTTAACCACTTTTCTTTATTGAGTTGATTAGTCTCCAACTGATGGCAAAGGTCCCTTCCCTTTCTAAAATTCTGAAATTATACAGCAAGAAAAGATGAGCCTGACTTTGATTAGAATGAAAATAAAAATGGAATATGAAGAGAGGGATAGAAGGGCTTGTGCAACCATGTTATTTCTAGCAGATATACATGCTCAAAAATAGAAAGGAGTAATAGTTAAATTAGTGCTCAGTAGAAAGGCATCACTAATGTGAGTGCTAGGGAGAAAAAAAAAGCAAAAACAAAATAAAAGACAATTTGCCATTCTGAGGACTTCTCTCTCCTTGACTAAACCATAGTGCTGTGATCCTAGTAAGCATAGGGCAAGTGGCATTGATGCTATAAGACATAAGCATCAGTTAAACTGCTTCTATGTACAAGGAATAAACGCCAACCTCAGCTGTACAGGCACCAACATTACAGGTTTCTTTGGTCAGATGTCATGATCAGTATGGATCACTACTGTTCTTTCCATCTTAGGGCAATCTATATTAATTGTAGTGGGCAAAAAATCCAAATTCATAAACTGAATCTATGGTGGTATGGCCAGTTTTTCTACAGATACAACCATGAGTATCATTAAT